>JAJJBR010000641.1:0-28645 GCA_022817965.1 Solanum lycopersicoides | reverse complement strand
TTGCTTGCAGTGTTATACCCATACTTAGTACAAAATGTGTGGTGGGGGGTGTGTGGACTAACCCTATAAATCTACTATTTTAGTTGCGGCACAGGGTGCGATTAGATCTGACGGATGGGATTCATCGTTGCAGTTATCCGGACGTCCAACATTCAATCTGGGGTGATGGGTTGTAGGTTGTCCTCATGCTTTCGAGGATGCTACTATTTATATTCTAGCTTAGTTTTAGAGTTGAGCTAGTAGAGAATGTTTCACTAGCGTTTCTTTCCTATTTTTATTCAGACTATATATTGGTGCCATTTTGGCAATTATACACTTAATAAGAATTGAACTATTTCTTCAGTTGCTTATCTCTTAATGTTAGATGGTTGATGGTGAACAATTACGTATTAATGAGAATTTTTTTATAAGTATGTTAGGAAAACAAAAAGTTTTAAATTTTCCGCTAAAATAACCTATGTAAAGTAAGAATGATGTAAGTAGGCTTGTCTGCGACTCTGAGAGGTCAACGACGCGGTCTCGTCTGGGGTCTAGATTCCAGTCGTGACAAAGTTGGTATCACAGCACTAGGTAAATTATAAATAATAAGTTCACATCAACCACATTGAGTAGTTTCTAAGTCATGGTAGTGAAGTGCACCACTATCCTGGATTAGAGACTGCATGATGCGTAGGAAAGTTCCCTTATTCTGATCTTATCGTGCTTTTCTAAATGTCTGAATTTTTGGTGTTATGAGCGTGTCTAACATCAATACTTTTTGTTTTTTCCAGAAAATGAACACTAGGAGAGGAAATGGTCAGAGGAGAGAGGGAGCAGCTGCTAGGGGTAATCAGGATTACCCCAGGCTCCAGCTGAAGGAGTGGCCATGCCAGTTAACAGCTGGGTTGACTGATGCTGAGGTGCGGGCATCTTTGGCCAAATGGCACAGGCCATTACTATGCAGGCCCTGGCTATGACTGCCCAGGTCAACAGACAGGATGTTCAGAGGGAGAACCCACCGGTTCGTAGGCATGGCTGACAGGCTGAGGATTTCACGAGGATGAATCTCCCATTTTCACAGGGGTTAAGACATCGGAGGATCCTCAAGAGTTTGTAGATGAGGTGCATAAGATTCTGGTGGCTATGGGGGCCACTGATATTGAGAAGGCTGAGCTGGCTTCCTATCAGCTCAAGGATATTGCACAGACTTGGTGCAGACGTGGCAATATAGCCGTGTCGTAGTTGGAGTACCAGTCACATGGGAGCTGTTCAAGACAGCATTTCTGGAGAGATTATTTCCCAGGGAGATGAGGGAGGCCAAGGTTGAGGAATTCATCAACCTCAAACAAGGCTCTATGACAGTCAGGGAGTATTCCCTGAAGTTTGTTAAGTTGTCAAGGTATGTTGTTTTTCCCTAGTATTTAATAGCAAGAATAAGGATAATACTGAACTTTGTAGAAATCATCCAGGTATGCTACTTCCCTGGTTTCTAACAGCAGGGATGAGATTAGCAGGTCCTCACAGGAATCAATGGAGACCTGGAGGAGGAGTGTTGATCTGCAATGCTCCATGATAATATGGATCTTTCCAGGTTGATAGTGCATGTCCAGCAGGTAGAGGAAAGCCGCAGAAAGAGAGGTATTCGTGATTCTAGTAGGCCTAAGCCTCAAGATCAAGCAGGTCCCAGCCATGGAGGCCACAGAAATAACTATGGCGGTGAGCAGCCAAGGTTTAAGAAGGACTCTCCCACCAAAGGGAGTTAACTATGGCGTCCGTGAGCAGCCAAGGTTTAAGAAGGGACTCTCCCACCAAAGGGAGTCAAGTTCATCCAGTGGTCTCTATGATAGGGATTCCGAGTCCAGAGATAAGAGAAACAAGGAAGTATATACACCTAAGGAAAGGCAACCTTGCAGGAAGTGTGGCAGACAGCATGGAGGAGAGTGTATGATGGGCTCTAATGCTTGTTACAGCTGTGGAAAACCGGGCCACATGGTGAAAGATTTTCCGAATAGGAGAAGTCAAGAACAAGGGAAGGAGAGAGTTCAGACTAATGGCCCGAATGAAGAGGCTCCAAAGAGGCAACGATTCTTCGCACTCAAGTCCAGGGGTGCAGGGGAAGGCACTTCTGATGAAGCCTCGGGTGTGTAGCCTTAATTAGCCTTCATATATTTGACTATATATGGTGTTTATGCCCTAGTATGAGGTTAATAGGTTTGAAGTCATCATATTGGTTGCTGATTTATATGTTTTGTATGTTGACTTTGTGTTGTATTCTTTGATGAGACTAGTTTAGGGAAGAATTACTTAGTCTATTAATGTGAAGCTACTAGTAGGTCTCAAGGAGGTGTTCCATCATGTTAAGAAGTGAATCAAATATCCACCCATGGTAGTATTGAAGTACCTACGTATGTGTACGTTCTACAGATGACATACTTATTGTTAGTAAAGAGTAGTGTCATTCGGGGACGAATGTTCCTAAGGGGGGGATAATGTAACAACCCTAAAATAATGAATAAGCTAAATGCTTAAGGTGTCAAGAATGCTTGCGATTAGACCAAGGTTCATACGGATTGATACGCGTAGAACCAGACCTCAGAACCCTTACTACGACCAAGCCAACTAACTTGGGGAGTTAATTGAGCTTAGAAAAGTTGGAACCAACCATGTGAGGCTCACGAAATCGAAGATTTAATCGAAAGAGTTTTTACCAGACTTAAAAGAAGAAATTTTAAGTTTTGAGGGTCCAAGGGTAAAATGGTCTTTTCCAAGCCAAGGGTAATATTGTAATTACCCTGAGGAATTGATTATTTAATAAATTAATTTAATTAATTAAAAGAAATTCGGTTGGGGCGACCCAAGTGACCCATTTTCGCAAATTGGGAGCCACTCGGGTTCGAGCCCCACTAGAAGCAAGGATTTAACTTGCTTTTATTTAATTTAATGAATTAACTTAATTAAATAATGAATATTATCTGATTAAGAAAAGGAAAAATCAGATTTTTAATTATTAATTTAGCAAGGAGTCCTAGTTTGACTAATTCTCAAACCAAAACTCCTATGTTAAAGCTACTCTCTCTCTCTCACGATATCGCTCTGACTTTTTCAATTACTCTCACGTTTTTCTCTGCAAAATAAAGGTGAAGAACTGAAAAATATTCAAGAGCTCTTAACACTTGAAAAACTCAAGCAAAATTTTTAATTAAACAAAGTAACCAAACGACAAAGCAAAGAGAGGTGGTTGTCGAGTAGTGTGGACGATTGAGAAAGCTTGGACTGATTTGTGGAGAGGATTTTTGGGCAGCAAATTCGTGTTTGAACAAGGAAATTAAGGTATGGGTCTTCTTACTCTTGGTCCCTTTCCCAAGAGACCCCTAGGATTCAGAATATTCGGCTCACAACTAAGGTTGTTTTCCCCGTTGCATGTCCCTGTCATTAGCTCCCACGAATTCGTAGGTTGGTATGAATGCTGGTAGACTTAGGATTATGTGATGTTTGTGCTGGATATGAATATGTTGGATGTACTTTAATTTATGAAAAATGACAATCCATGTATGTGTTCGGAATTGTGTAAAATTGTGTGCAAATGTGTGATCATGACAAGAGTTTCGGCCTTGTTGCTTAAATTTGTTAATGTTGTGGTTGTCAATTTACGTACACAAACTCATAAAGATCGTGGTGTTCATAAAGAGGAAATGTGGCTGACTTGAATAAGGATTTTATAGCCAATAAATTCTATGAAAGATGCACTTAAAAATACGTTGAAGTGGATTCATGAAAGAAATTATGAACTAAGTAAAACATTGATGTTGTGGATTAAAAAGTGACTAAACTTTCTAGCATTTTACAAGTTAGTTTTAGACTAAAGTTTAATGCATAAGAATCTGGAAATTTAGTTTAAAATAAAAGAATGAGGCCACTAGGAATTGAACCCGTGACCTCATCCTTTGGCGAAATAACCCACGAAATGGGTGAGGGCTGGGGGGTTCGATCCTGGGTATGGGCGAGGGAATGAAGGAGTAAAAAAATTAATGAGGGGAGTCGGATTCGAACCCACCACCCCTCGGTCAGAATTCCTGAAGAATAGAAGAGAAAAATAAAAAAAAATGTGTTGGGGCTAAGGGGATTCGAACCCCTTAGCTACTGCCCGCGAAAATGGATTCAAAAAAATAGGTGAGGCCGTGGGGGTTCGATCCCACGACCTCACTGTCCATGATCTTAACTTAGAGAAAATATTTAAAATATATATATGGGTCTGTGGGGGTTCGAACCCACCACTTCACAGCCCTTAAGCGAAAATTAATTAAAAAGAAGGAGGTTGTGGGGGTTCGAACCCACAACCTCCTTACTTGGGCGAAATTAAGAGTAAAATAAAAGAGGCTGTGGGGTTTGATCCCACAACCTCTTGGTTTAGGCGAAATGGGAGAATATTATGTTAATGAAAAATGAAAATGGGGTTGTGGGGGCTCGAACCCACAACCCATCGGCCAATTCAAGAACAAGGTTAAATAGAAAAGTAATCCTTCAATGTTAATATTGTGATTTGACTTAGAGTTAAAATGTTATGAATATTAGAATAAAATGAATTAAAAATATAAATGATATCCAATTGATTCAAGACTTGGGATTCCTTACCCAAACTTCCGTTTGGGATTCCTTACCCAAACTTCCGTTTGATACATAAGTCATACGTGAACAAATCATCCAAGAATAATGCCATCTACTTAGATCGAAATCAAGATCTTGGTATATATACAAGATACATAAGTCTTGTACTATAAATCTTAGGAGTGTATGAGTCACATAATGAACTACGAATGAAGCCTCATGGCTTGTATGTATAGACACATAAGTCTAACATACGTTCAAAAGTAAGTGAACTTAAGATGTATGAAATGAAATGATGAACCCTGGAAGGGTTAAGTATGAGTGTAAAATACACTAAATGGCCAAGTGCATTGGCATATGATGGGATGAACAATGAAATGATGAAATGAACAATGAAATAATGAGACCCTAGAAGGGTTAAGTAAGGGTGTAAAGCACACCAAAAGGCCAAGTGCATTGGCATAAGACGAGACGAACATTCACGTAATAAGAGGTGAATAACTATGAAAAGCAAAGGTGCTAATAATGATGAATGTGGTGACAACATGATATGAGGCTAATGTAAATGATGAGAGCAATCTCAAATGAGCCTAAGTAAATGTTACCAATACGTACTCACCTATGAGAGTGTAAGATAATGAAGAGACCAGTCTCTATGAACACTCTAATGAGAGTATTGAGCTTAACACACTCAATACGAATGATGAGATGAGAAATCATCTAATGAGCTATGATGTCCTCATACTAGAAGCCAGCTTCCATGACGTATGAGATGAATGTAATGGAACTTTATACTGAGCACCGATAGACTAGCTATGAGCGGTGATGCCTTCTTTCGGGAAGGGAGGAGGTTCACGTAACTCTCATGAGATGAGACTGTCCGGCTTGCCGGGTATTGGTCTCCTTATATCTCCTAGTCTTCGAACCTATACTGCCAATATAGGGATCTAGCGGGGTTAAATTCCCATGTACGCTAGCATGTTATTGGATCACTTTGGCCGGTGATTCTACCTCTTTTTGGTGTGGGGGAGACAATGGATTTCATGATGCCGGTTAAAGTTAAAGTTCCCAATGAATGAATGAGGCCAGCCTCAAATGATGCACATAATGAAATGAATGATACCAAATGTGTTAGGATAGGATAATCAAAAGGTGAGTTAGATTCAAGTAATGACATTAGGTCATTCTTGGTCATTGCACAACGAACCTAATGAAAGTCTTAAACTACATCCTAGGTATAGCTGGTGTTTACACTGGCCTATGAATGAAATGAAATGGAGTACGTATGAATGAATGAAGCAGACTCTGTGTTTGCTAATGAAGACTCCCTAGTTGAGGTCCCATATGTTGAGCCCTCATTTCTGGGATGTCTTAATATCAAGTCCATGATTCCAAGGTCTCATGGCATATGAATGAATGATATGAACGAAGTTATGTGCTATATGCAAAATGTACTGTATGCTATATGATATGTGCTATGTGTAAATGTTATGTGTTGTGTGCAAATGTGAAAAGTATGATGATGTATGTTATTCTCATGGCATAACTTTCCTATTCCAAATCTGGAAAGCTCACTGACTTTCCTAATCCAAATTTGGAAAGATCATTTACTTTTATAATCCAAATTTGGAAACTTTCCTAATCTCAATTTGGCAAGTCCACTGACTTGACTTCCAAAAATCATGTTGTTAGGAAAGAGCTATTCTTTCTCATGCATGTCCTTGGTGTGTGCTTGCATATACCCATACTTAGTACAAATGTGTACTAACCCTATACAAACTCTACTATTTTAGGTGCAGGCACAGGTGGACGATAGATCTACAGGATCATCGTTGCAGTTATCCGGACGTCCAACGTTCATCTGGAGTTGGTAGGTCCTCATGCTTTCGAGGATGCTACTATTTTATATTCTAGCTTAGTTTTAGAGTTGAGCTAGTGGAGAATGTTCCACTAGCGTTTCTTTCCTATTTTTATTCAGACTATGTATTGGTGCCATTTTGGCAATTATACACTTAATAAGAATTGAACTATTTCTTTCAGTTGCTTATCTCTTAATGTTAGATGGTTGATGGTGAACAATTACGTATTAATGAGAATTTTTTTATAAGTATGTTAGGAAACAAAAAGTTTCAAATTTTCTGCTAAAATTAACCTGTGTAAAGTAAGAATGATGTAAGTAGGCTTGTCTGCGACCTCTGAGAGGTCAACGACGCCGGTCTCGTCTGGGGTCTAGATTCCAGTCGTGACAAAGTAACCATTTCATTCCTTTTTTTACAATTTCATTTTTTTTCATTTTCCTAATAAGTCAGACACCCTCCAATGTAGAATACTTTGAGTGCTAAGAATATCAACTTTTTTCCTTTTTGATCATCATCTTTCCCACCTTCTTTTTGTTTGTTGGACCTGGTCCCTCTTCATACTCAAAAATTTTGTCGATTTGAGAATTCTACATTGGTAACACTAGATTTAAACATTTGAAGTGTTTTCAGATAGGAGAAAAGATGATTTTGAAAAACTCTAAATTTTGAAAGGGGATTTGAATTTTTCTGGGGAGATGGAAAGAAATATGACGTATAAAGAAAGTGAAAGGAAGTGCCATTTTGGTACTCAAATGATTGAAATTAGATCAGATACCTGAATGACAAACATGTGGCAATTGCTACAGTTCTCATGCATAATTCAAAATGCAATGTTCAGAGTGCTAACCTTCCAGTATGGACCGAGTCCCTCTCTGTTGTTTGGATGTGATTTCCAAGATCTGTGTTGACCTTCTTTTTCCTTCAGCCCTTTTACCATGTGTGTATACCTATAACATGTATGAGACTGAACTTTATAAAACATAAATAACTGAAAATCAAGGACACCTTCTCCCTTTGAATAGTCATGAAAGGTTTGATTGCTTCACACATGATCCATTCAGTTCAGTTTCAGCATCCCCAACTTCAATTTTTTTATCTTAACCAGGTCCCTTGTCAGAGCTTTTGTAAAGATATCATTGATTTAATCTTTGATCTTACACAATTAAAAATTGATATTTGCTTTCTCACATAAATATGCTTAGTCCTTTTATGGTGGACTATGTTCTTAGACATAGTGAGAGCACTCGTGATAGCACATAGGAGAGGAATAGTATGGGTAACCACTCTAAGAACTTCACTATGTTGGTTGATCCAGATGTGTTGAGCATGCTAGCATGCATATGCTACATACCTTGCCTCAGTTGTTGATAGAACAACAAAATCTTGCCTTTTTTCATGAATGAGATACGGCCAATAAAATGAGTCATTTGTTCCCTTTCTGTTACCCAACATAATAAACATTACAATATTTGTTCAATCACCACAAAATATCCTGATGGATAGAGTACAATCAGGTCTCTGTCTTCACCAAAAGTCATAGATTCTCTTAGCCGCCTTCTAATGTGATTCTATTTGAGAAGCTTGGAATCTTGCATCATAACTAAAACTTGTATCGTTTACTTATGAACCAAATCTATTTGCATCCAACTTCGAGCTGGTCCCCAGGGGAGTGTCAATTGTCTTGTCATCCATTATATGAAACTTTTCAACAACTTGTTGTACATTTCTTGACAAACGAAGGTATCTTTAGAATTTTGCTTGATCTGCAGCTCCAAGAAGAAATATAATTCTCGCATCATGCTTTTCTACTCATGATTTCAACACAACCTATTTTGAAACCATTGTTGAAGGGGAACTTGGACAACCTGTCAGCTTGTCGGGTAACCGAATGTCACACTTTTCATCTTTCAAACTAAGCTTGATCAACTTTGCCAGTCTAACATTCACAATTCACATTATCGGTTTGAGCAAAATCAACTTTGTTCAACATTGTCTACCAGACCAGGTCCCTCATCAGTTTCATGATCTTCATTAGATTCTTTGGGATGAATGATGATCTGGTCCTTGGACGTAATCTTCGCACACCTTGTCATTGCCGAACTTTAGGCTAGATAGGCCACGAACCAGGTCCATGTTCTTTCTCCTTCTAGCCATCAAGATCACCTCATTTGTTGACAAATTGGTAACAATGTACTTTTCAGATAGAAATCTGACTTCATTGCCTTTATCACAGATTTGTGACACATTTTGGAGACTATATTTTATTCCACTCACATAGTATACATTCTCGATTGAGTGTTCAACCGACTTTCCACTTCTTCTAACACCAAGAATATACAAATTTTCCATTACCAAACGAGACACCTCCACGTTGAAGTACCTTGAGAGAGAGGAGGTTTCCAGTCCTTCCAGTCATATTCTTCGAGCATCCGCTGTCCATGAAGCATCAGTGACTGCTAACTCCTCCACTCCACTACAACAAAGATTATTTTTTGAACTTAAGAACCCATTTTAATTTGAGTTCCCAGTAAGGATAGAGGAATAATGAGAGTGTTTCTTCTCCAATGAGGCCAGATAATCTTTTTCAAGTTATAGTACTTAGATATAGGAGTAGGTCCCTTGTTCTGGTCAAATTTCTGTCTAAAGTTGACTGAGACCTTTTCGTGAGAAGCTTTCCTGGCTGGGCAATCCCTTTTTAGGTGACCATTGCGACCACAGTGAAGACATAATATGTTATCTGACACAGAGAAATACCTATTATGGGGATCGTAGGGAGGACTGATATTCACGCTACCTAACCTATTCCTGTTTTAGTTACTTTTACTAGTGATGTTAGAAAGTAATTTGGTAAAGCTTGTCCATTTTAGAATTGTTTAGTTGTTGTCGAAGATGGACAAAGTCCTTCTCCATCTGATCATAGTCTCCAGGGCTAGAGCAAGTCTGGTTTCAACACTGTTCAGACTCGCTTCTAGCTCTATTTGCAAACTACTAGCCTCCCCCTTTCTTTTGCCGGACTTCTCATTCATTATGCTCAATTGTTCCTTGAGTTTTAGATTTTCAGTATCTAGAACTGTCTGTTCTTCCTCGATGACAGACATGTGAACAGCCAATTGTGTCTTTTCTTCACTAGACTTGTGTAGAATGTTGTTCATAGTGTTCCTTTTCAGTTGTTAACTCTATAACAGAGTCGATTAGAACATCAACTAGATTTCTCAACCTTCTAACAGAATCAACATTCAAGATTTGTTTAATGTCAAGGAGAATTACCATTTCTTCACCTTCCTCGTCATCAGATTTAGCCATAAATCTGAACATTCCATCAAAGACATTCTCATCGTCCTTAACAACTAGCATGGATGCATCTTCAGGACATTCTGATTCTTCTGACTTACTTGAGGAATTCCCTCAGACAGCAAAATCTTTTTTCACGACATAGTTAGATGAACTTTTCTTGATTTCTTCAAAGATACCAGGTCCCTTCTGACGAAGACAACTTTGATAGAGAAATCAATAGTTGAAAAAGAAAATAACACAAAGAATAAAAAATAGCCAAATTCTATTTGCAGAGATTGTTACTGGATGATTTTATTCAATAGGCTCTGTAGCCTTATATAGGTTTACATATTATGGAATCATATTCCCACTAAACCACTACTGTAATTCCACTAAACCAACTCACCTAAAGATTAGGAACACAATTCTGCAAATACTACACAATAGGAAAACTATCACGTTAAAAGAAAACAACTACCAACTGAAAGCTAAAATATAGCTATACTGCAGACTTAGTCAAACTAAACAATAGGGGCTGATGTTGTACAACTTTTAACACCCCCTCTCGACATCAGCTCCGGTCTTAACCATGCCTAGTTGTAGACATAAACTTTCAAACTTATGGACACTTAAGCCTTTCGTGAACACGTCTGCAATTTGTTGCTCAGTTTTTATATGCTCCAAGCCAATCTCTCCTTGCAACACTTTTTCCCTGATGAAGTGGTAATGTATTTCCACGTGCTTCGTCCTAGCATGAAAAATAGGATTTTCAGCCAAGCAAATCGCTGACTGATTGTCACAGTACAAGGTAACTGAGTAGCCAACTGGTTGGTGTAAATCCTTCATCAATTGCATAAGCCACGTACTTTCTTGAGCTGCAACTGCTGCTGCCCTATACTCTGCTTCTGTTGTTGATAGCGATACAGTTGGTTGCCTTTTGCTGAACCAAGAAATCGCTCCAGCTCCAAGCTTAAACACATAGCCAGTTGTTGAACGTCGGGTATCATGATCCCCTGCATAGTCAGAGTCACAATATCCGACCAGCTTGCATTCTTCACCTTTCTTGTACAAAAGACCATAATCAATTGTACTTTTCACATATCTTAGTATTCGCCGAACAGCCTCCATATGGTGCTTCTTTGGATTGTGCATGTAGCGACTCATCACACCAACTGCAAAGGAAATATCAGGTCGAGTTTGAGTTAAATAAATTAGACTACCTACGAATTGTCGATACATCATCACATCCGCTAAGTCTTTTCCTTCATGTGAACACATCTTAGCATTTGGCTCCAATGGCGTTGATATTGGTTTGCAATTCAACATTCCAAACTTCTTCAACAGATATTTAGAATATCTTTTCTGATGCAAACAAATTCCTTCTTCATTACAATCAACCTCCAAGCCAAGAAAATGGTTGAGTCGTCCAAGTTCCTTCATCTGGAAGCGAACTGACAAATTCTTCTTTGTTAGAAGAATTTCTTCCTCACAGTCTCCTGTTAGGATTAGATCATCCACATATACTAGCACAATAGCTAGTTTCTTTCCAACAACTTTCACAAACAAGTTGGAATCTGCAGGTGCTACAGAATAGCAACTATGAGTAAGAAATTCAGAAATCTTACCATACCATGCCCTTGGTGCTTGCTTTAACCCGTATAGCGCTTTTCGAAGCTTACATACATACTCAGGATGAGCTTGACTCTGAAAGCCCATTGGTTGACACATGTAGATTTCCCGATCCAACTCTCCATGCAAAAAGGCATTCTTTACGTCCATCTGCCATAGGTTCCAATTTTTACTGGCAGCAAGTGCAAGTATGATTCGGACTGTAGAAAGCTTAGCTACTGGACTAAATATTTCATCATAATCTAGTCCATATTGCTGAGAAAAGCCTCGGGCTACAAGACGAGCTTTGTGCCTTTCAATTGACCCATTTGTGTGACGCTTTATCTTGTAAATCCATTTGCAAGAAATAGGTTTGACATCACTTGGCTTTACCATGAGATCCCAAGTTTGATTCAGTTCTAGCGCATCAATCTCCTCCTTCATAGCTTTAATCCACTTCGGATTTTGAAATGCTTCCTCAAAATTCTCTGGTTCTTTTTCGTCTTCTTCTTCTACTATGGCAGCATTGGCATACTTTGGAATAAGCTTTATGATCCTTGATGACCTTCTAAGAGTCTGGGGTGTGTTTCTTCCACTTAGCTCGTCTGCTTCACTTTGTTGTTGATACACACCAGTTTGCCAAGGATTTTGAGCCAAGCCTTCTTCAAAAATATCTTCGCTAGCTTCAGCTTCAGCTTCAGCTTCATCTAGACTCAGCTGGATATGGGACGAGTCCAATACATATTTGAGAACATTTGAATCTGGCAAGATTTCCTTATTTGAAGACCACCATGAAGAAGCTTCATCAATTATCACATTTTGAGAAGTGTAACACTTTCCTGTGCTTGGGTCACAACAACACCACCCTTTTCGTTGACTGTCATACCCTACAAAGATACACCTAACAGCCTTTTTGTCCATCTTGCTACGTAAATGGTTAGGTAAAAATACATAGCATACACATCCAAAAACACGAAAATAGCTAACTGATGGTTTCATATTCCATAACTTCTCAAAAGGTGAAAGAAAACTTAACCTTTGTTGGGGAATTCTATTGATCACAAAAGCTGCAGTTTTCATAGCTTCCGCCCAAAATTGTCCCAGAATATTTTTTGCGTGAAGCAAGCTCCGACAGATTTCTGCTAGATGTCTATTCTTTCATTCTGCTACACCATTTTGTTGTGGCGTATTTGGACATGTGAGCTGACGACGTATTTGATACTTCTGAAGGAATTCAGAGAATTCATATGAGGTGTATTCCCCACCATTGTCAGTTCGCAGGCAAAGAATTTTCTTGCCAACTTCTGCTTCACCAACCTTTTTAAATTCTTTGAATTTTAAAAATGTATCAGACTTTTCCTTCAGAAATAAATCCATACATACCTGGAAAATTCATCAATGAAGGTTAACATATATTTCATCCCACCAACAGAGAGTTGCTTGACAGGTCCAAATACATCAGAGTGAATTAACTCTAATGGTTCCTTGGTCTTATATTTTGACTTTTCATACGGCAACTGATGTGCTTTACCATACTGGCAACCCGCACATATAACATCAGTCCTTACTGAGAGTTTTGGAAGGCCCTTCAGCATTGACTTTTCCATCATGACACTTAGTTTAGAGTAGCTAACGTGGCTCAACCGCATATGCCATAAGTCTGCAGTTTCATTCTTCCTTGTCCTGTCTATATATGTGGTTTCTGCCGACATTACATAGACGGAATTCAATCTTTGTCCCTTCATTACTGGCTCTTTTTTAATCTCAAGATCATGATATATTCTTACATCTTGCGGACCAAACAGAATAAAATGACCCATACATGTTAGTTGTGCTACTGAAAGGAGATTTTTCTTCATACCTGGGACATGATAAACATTTTGAAGCAACATCAGATCAGCACTACTATTTGGTGACACTACAGCCTTACCGATATGAGCTATCGATAATTTTGTATCATCGGCTGTCACCACCTCACGACTTCCCTTGTACTTGGTTAGATTTTGCAACTTCTCCTTGTCGCCAGTCATATGGTTTGAGCACCCCGAGTCAACAATCCAATCATTCTCATAATCAATTTGTATAGAGGTTGTTACTGTAAGAGCTAACTCCTCTTGTTCTACAGCAAAAAATGCTTCAGCATCCCAATCATCTTCACTCTTTTCCTTTGGACGAGAAGTGGTTGCAGCGTTGCTCTCAACAGCCTTTTTATTGAACCAGCAAACCTTGGCTTTATGGCCCTTCTTTCCGCAGTGATGACACTTTCCTTCAAATCTCTTGTTTTTGCCCCAATAGTTCTTTGAAGCTCCCCCTGGACGATAATTCTCCTCTCCTTGATGATTTTTTTCCTTATCATCACTTCTTTTCGTCCCAGCTACAGTGTACTTCTTGGAGGTCCCTCTGCTTTTGTTGATATAGAGTGCTTCCTCCTCACCTTTTTGTGAAACTCCGCCCATTTGCTTAGCCATGGCTTCTAGGCCAGCAAGCATATTCTCAAACTCAACAAGTGATGGTTGAATTTGCCATCCCTGTACTGCAGTGACAAAGTTTCTGTACTCAGATCTCAAACCATGAATGATTATTCTTTTCATCCTGGTTTCCCCGATTGGAGTTGTTGGTTCCAATTCTGAAATTTCACGGCGTATCGACTTCACTTTGTGAAAGTATTGTGCAATGCTCATATCATTTTGAGCTATCGACAATAACTCACTTTCTAGAAGTTGTAGTCGTGTGTCGTTCTTCTTTGAAAAGAGTGCAGCCAGCATGTCCCAAGCTTTATTTGGTGTTCCAGCATCTCGTATATGTTCCAACACGTCTTCTTCGATGGTCGTCTTGAGGGCAAATAATGATTTTCCTGCTTTAATCTTCCATTTTCTCAATGCGACATTTGGCTCTTCTTCCCCTGGTTTGACTTCACTTCCATTGACAACCTCCCAAAGATCTTGACCTTCCATGTAGGAAGTCATACATGTCATCCATGTTTTGTAATTTTGATGGTTGAGTTTCTTAACTCCACCTATGGCTTGTAAATCAGTCATCGCAATAGATGTGTGACTTCTCTTTCTCTCTTTTAAACCTGGCTCTGATGCCAAATGACGAAGACAACTTTGATAGAGAAATCAATAGTTGAAAAAGAAAATAACAGGAAGAATAAAAAATAGCCAAATTTTGTTTGCAAAGATTGTTACTGGATGATTTTATTCAATAGGCTCTGTAGCCTTATATAGGTTTACATATTATGGAATCATATTCCCACTAAACCACTACTGTAATTCCACTAAACCAACTCACCTAAAGATTAGGAACACAATTCTGCAAATACTACACAATAGGAAACTATCACGTTAAAAGAAAACAACTACCAACTGAAAGCTAAAATATAGCTATACTGCAGACTTAGTCAAACTAAACAATAGGGGCTGATGTTGTACAACTTTTAACACCTTCTTCTATATTTTTCACCTCTAGATCTTTGATATTTCTTTTGTTTTAGCCTTTAGCATTAGACAGTCTCTCATTAATAGTCCAGCCTTTCCGCACTTGTGACATAAGTCACTTGCATTTGCAGCCTGGAGAGGGTTTCCTCCCTTTTGAAATCTCCATGCTTTCTCACGATTATTTGGAATCTCTTTGTTAGATAAGCCATATCCTCCTCTTCACTGGAGATTTTACTTGATGAGATCTTAAGAGCTATATTTCATTACCTCATTCTTTGTAGTGTCTTGGTTTATAATCATTTCATGTGTCTTAAGGTTACCAATTAGAGAATCTATCATTAGTTTTTTTCCGGTCCTTTTCTTTAGTGATGGCATCCAGCTTGATTGCCAATGACTTGGGAAGGGTTCGATTGTTTACTATGATAGATAGGTTCTCTCAAATATCATAGCTCGTTGGTTACGAAGGATAATCTTGTATGCATGTCATGAATTATTTCTCCCTCCTTGATTGTGAAGTTCTCATATTGGGTGGTTAGCATGTCCACCTTTGATTCTTTTAATTTCTCCTTGCCTTCATGAGCTATTCTGAGACAATCGCAGATTTCTTTTGCCAACTCACATGCCGAAATGTGATTCTATTCTTTATCACCTATACCACACACTAACAACTTCTTAGATTTATAACTTTTCTCGGTCTTTTTTTGGTCTACCTCGTTGTACTATTGATGACTCTTGGGAACAAATATGGTAAATTCTCCATCCTTCACTTTAGTAGTTGGGATAAAAGGTCCATAAAACTCGATACCCAAAAACTCGTTGTCCTTAGAAATAAGGATGTTGTTCATCCTTGTCTTCCACCAACTATAGAACTGCCACTGAAACGTGGTGGTGGTGTTGACGATTGTCCTTCTTCCAGATTTAGTGGAGCATCGATTTTTCTACATGAATCTCTCTTTTGGTGTTGATTAGCTAGAGATCACATGTTCTAATACAAAATGATAGAATATGTGCATCCACTATGAGCCAACAGACCAGGTGCCTTGAAAAAGTAATAATCGTAATAAAGAGTAAAAATGAACACAAGAAAACACCAGTAGTTTACGTGAAAACCTCCATGTTCAAGGGAGTAAAACCACAACCTGTCCCACAGGATTTTCGATTAGTTTCACTAATCTCTTCAAAAAGAGCGAAATACAGATACAACGCCAAATGAGATTAAGCTATTAATCTCGAGGCTAAGTAAAAACCATATTACTTACTGAGCCTAAGCAGATACCACACTACCTATTAAGCTATCAAACCTAGATAACTTAAACTTTAACTAAGCAGATACAACACTGCCCACTAATTGAACTAGCTCCTAGATGACTTAGAATTTTCACTAAGAAGATACAACACTACCCGCTAAATTAGTTACCCCTAGCAAATTTAGACTTTTACAAACCGAAAAAGAGATCTGAATCCTTATAGATTAGGAAAAAATTTACAATGTATGCACTATAGTATAACTCCTAAGACACATGACACATGCAGCTCGATCAGGTCCTGGTGTGATTTTGGAGAATACTACACTAAGATGGTCTTTGCTTGTGTACTTGAGACTTTTCAAGATGCAAAAACTTATAAAATGATAGACACAAAATTCAAACTCAACAAAGATGCTTCAACACTCTATTAGGTCCCTTTGTTGAGCATAAATATTGTTCTTCCTTTAAGATGACCTTCTTTTCAAGTGTATGAATTATCAGAGAAAATTCATGTTTTTGTTTGCCGAATCTTGAGTTTGTGTTTTGGAGAAGAGACTATATAAAAATGAACACAAATCCTAGCGACAAGGCCACTGGCAGAAAAAACTGCTTTCATGAAAGGCTGCGCACCAACCACATCAGAGTTGGCAGCCTTTTGACAGTTGTCTTTTCGTCCTTTTCTCGTATGTAGACTTTCTGGCACCAGGTCCCTTGCTGCATTCTTTTCTCCTTGAGTTCTTGAAAAAGACTTTCTAACTTTCTCTCTTTTTGAATGAATTATGTTGTTTATTTATTGTTGTATATATCATACACCAACATGGTTTTGACCACTTCACTACAAGAAAAAGGCCATTTACTAACAAATTTTTTTGTTTTCATATATTGGTTATTGTTGCTAAAAGTACTTTTGGCAACAAAAAAAAAGTTGTTGCATGTTGTTTAACAAACGCTGATGCGAAAAGTGTTTGCAACAACAAAATATATTGTTGCCAAAAACCCACTTAACGCAACAAAAAATATTGTTGCCTTACATGCATATAGTTGTGGCGTATAAAAACTTTCACAACAAAATCCAATTTTGCCATAAATTAATTTGTTTACCAACAATATTAGTTGTTACCAAAAAATGACAAAAATTGATTAGTAATCGGTTAGAAAAACTTTTGGAAACAAGAATTTTTATTGCAATAAATCAAACATTTTTCCATACACCTTTAGAAACAATTTATGATAGTTGCTACATATGTAATACACATTTCTTTTTTAAAAAATGCATAAATATTTCAATAAAAAAGTATATAAATTTGCAAAGATCAATACATAATTAATACATAGGTCTTTACTTGTAATATATATATATATATATATATATATATATATATATATATATATATATATATATATATATATATATATATATATATATATATATATATATATCCATTATTTTCTAATCCTTCTAATACTTTTTTTAAAAAGAAAATCTTCTTCCAATTGTATTTTATTGCAGCGGAGTTGAATTATACATATTCATCCTGCAAATAAAAGATAAATTTAGTTAAATTTTGATAAAGTAAGATAGAAATACACAAATATAAATTTAAAAAGTAGAAGAAATCACATAATACTACACTAGACGAAATACTTGACCATACTTGAAACTACTCAAAGATTGTTGTGGTAAGCTATTTTCTCCAACCCCTAGAGCTTTTTCCTGCCACATCTCAGGATATACAAATATACATATATGAATATGTAGCTACTGAAATTTAAGTCAAACACATATTTTTAACAAATAAATATGATGAGGGCAAACAAGGTATAATTGCTCAGATAAAGTAGCGTAATTCGCAATTGACTTACAACAAGTGCAATGTCTCTACTAGCATTTTTTCGAGCTTTGCTACCAAGACATGCTAGAATCTCTAGTTCATTTGTAGTCAAGCCTACCATAGAGAAAGATATAATTCATGGTTAAAACATTTTACACGCAACTATGATTCCTTTGTTCAAAGAAAGTTAACATAGTATTACAAGTAAGAAATAACCTAATGTCATGCAAGTATTTTAAGTTTTATCATTTCAGAAGTTCTAATGATTGCAATATTCTGGATTCATGTTCTCACTTTTCACAATTCCTCATAAAGTGTAAGTTTAACAAATAATTTATGGAAGATTCGGAGTGTTGCAGAACATGATGTTCTGAAATTAATTAAGTACAACATGGAGATTATTCACATTAGGGAAGTATAGATACTCTCAAATGGTTACTTTCCGCACCAACTTGGTGTTTGTTAATAGTTAAGATGCATACGAAGAAGCCAGGAACAAAGATTGATGTTTATTGCAGATTACACACAATAGAGCACAATGAGAGTGTCATGAAATCTTTGGACACTGTAAGCTCATGAGAGGTGTGATGAACTCAAGAATCCAAGAAATCAACCCCACTTCCATGCAAAGTACCTACAACCAAGAAATGAGAAAAGAATGGGATGCTGAAAGAAAAGAAGAAATGAAGTCTCAAATAAACACTTATGCATGATAACCAATCCAGAATAGTGATAGTGGCAGGTACAACTCCATTCTCCTTCACAATGACCTCCAACTCTTTTGATGTTTATGTGTTTCCTTCAATATAAGAGTCATTAATGCTTATCAGATGAAACATAAGCTTAATGTGCTAAAGTAGCAGTAGTGTAATCTATAATGTTTATTACCTTATCTAAGACAATATGAGAATCAGCAGTATCATAACCAGTCTTCAGTTCTTCTAAAAGGTCTTTTGTTGCACTATATATGTCACCTGCACTTGGATTGGCTCAACCAATACAGTATCTATTTTACCACTTTGAATAACTTATTTTGCTGCTCGAACATTTCCATACTCCAGGAAAGTAACTCCTGCATTACCGGTTCAAAAGGTGACCTGTAATGTTCTTTGCTTATCAAAGCAACAACATCCACGGTCCTTCCATGGAAGTAATTGGAGAACGAAATAAACTCCACAGGAGGTTGCTTCTTATTAGGATGAGAGAATCTCTAAAACTTTCTTGCAGATTTAATTGTAGCTTCATTTGCTTCCTTTTCAGAGTTTTACAAGAAAAAATCGTCTTCAATAGAATAACCCACAAGGTGTTTTGCAAGCTCCACTGTAAGGCATAATAGAATAGTATATTGGTGTTATGTACAAAGATTTTGTTTTTTGCAGATGGGAGAAAGTTACTCTTTGAAGCCATAATAATTAATCAATACAAAGTTACAGTTAAGAATTCAATTAATTTGATACATCAAGTTATAGACATAGAAGAATAAACACATTAAAGAACACTTTGCTGAATAAAACAGAGGGGAAGTAAGAAAGTTGAGTTTATGGATTCTGCATTCTAACAAATGTTAGCTTACACAGGATTTTTGATAAATTAAATTCATATATATTGAATTTCGTAACAAAAATATAAGGTTTTGACAAAAGTTGTTGGGTTCGGCCTAATCCATAACTTTTTATCTAACCCTTCCTCTAAATAAGACCCTTCTCGTAAATATCTCCCCAAAATTCTAAAATGAAGAAACTTACGCACTACTAGTACGTTCTGTTAGGACCGTAAATTAAGCAGGTGGAAACGCGAAAGCTAGCAATGCAGACCTCGAAAGACCACGAGTAAGAAGAAAACGATAAATACACCAAAAGACACAAAGGTTTAACGTGGTTCGGTCAATCGACCTACGTCCACAAAGAAAATGTGCAATCCACTATAAATATCCAGAGAGAAACAACCTCAACCAATTCACTCGGAATACATGGAAGGTTCACACAAGTGATAACGTATCAAGCTTGTGACCCATAAATTCTCCCCCTAACCAAAACTCTCAAAGCCCTTAAGACTACATTGTGAATGCAAATTTAAGTTAGAAGGAACATGCCTCTATTTATAGAGTCCTAAACCTTTTCGTACAAGAAAAAGATTAGTAAATCCAAAACCTTTTCCTAAAAGGCAAACCTATTTATGGTAAGAAATTTAGGGCAAATAAAACCCAACAAATCTCCCCCTTGGCCTGAATTTCTGACAAAATAAATTTGTCCACCTTCTTCACTTAATCTTCAACAACTTGCTTCTCCTCTCCATAATCTCCTTCGCAAAATTTATGTCTCAACACAGAGAACCTCTCTGAAATAATTTCTCCAACAAAAATCTTTATTACTGTAAAAAAAGGTTGCTGCAAGAACTACACCCGCCAAGATGAACACCTCTTTCTAACCTGGTTAAATCATCATTTATCGAACCACAAAACCTGACTCCATCATTGAATCTGGCTCTGATACCACTTGTTAGGACCGTAAATTAAGCAGGTGTAAACGCGGAAGCTAGCAATGCAGACCTCGAAAGACCACGAGTAAGAAGACAACGAGAAATACACCAAAAGACACAAAGGTTTAACGTGGTTCGGTCAATCGACCTACGTCTACAAAGGATATGTGCAATCCACTATAAATATGAGAGTACAAAATCCAGAGAGAAACAACCTCAACCAATTCACTCGGAATACATGGGAGGTTCACACAAGTGATAACGTATCAAGCTTGTGACCCATAAATTCTCCCCCTAACCAAAACTCTCAAAGCCCTTAAGACTACATTGTGAATGCTGATTAAGTTAGAAGGAACATGCCTCTATTTACAGAGTCCTAAACCCTTTCCTACAAGAAAAAGATTAGTCAATCCAAAACCTTTTCCTAAAAGGAAAACCTATTTATGGTAAGAAATTTAGGGCAAATAAAACCAACACGTTCTAATTACCACATTATACCATATTCGACGGCACAAAATGAATCAACAATAAGACACTGCTACTTCAATTCAATCCAGAATCACATATACTGTCACTTTATTCAAAGAATAATTCACATTCGAACAAGAATTAGATAACTTGAACATAATAGAATTGAGTAGTATCCCCTGTCCTCATTTTGACTACATAAGAAGCCTAAACAACAAGCACTCAAGTGTGTCACTCAGTGGTCAATAAAGTTGGTTGTATTATGAGTTCTCAAGTTTATATCCCTATACAGATAAAAACACTAAAAAATGTTTTCATTTGTTCTAGCCTTGATGGATAAATAATGTGGTATTGTGCATGCGAATTAGCCAAGACCCCCAATGCTAGTGAAAAGAGATAAGAAATTTGTTTACTCCCCAATCAAAGACTCCTATAAATAATGTATATCTGCACCAATTTATTCAACCTCACCAATTAGAGAATCTACACACAAACACCATTGGCATGGAACACCAGTAACTTTTCTAAATACTTTCAATGATAACAGAACATAAACTAACAGTCATCAAACACTAGTTGCTCCATTACCCTCTGGGCATGCATTTAGAATGCCCATTTTTGTTTTCTATTTGTGTTTTAGTTCATGTTGTTTCTTGAAGAATTCAGAAATTAACACGAATGCTTGAGCATAAAATATAATCATAATTGACTACAGCAACATACTCAATATAAGCTACGAAGTAGTGTTTGGGAATGATAGAATGTATACATACTTTACCTCTACCTCAGAGGTATAGAATTTAGTTCCGATAGACCCACAAGACAAGAGTTAAAAGATACCTACTAATAGAGTAAACCTAGTTTATCCTAAGTTAGTATGGATTTTGAGATTGCCAGAGAACTGTGCTAAAACTTATAAGACAATATAACTTTTCAATGGAAAAGACAGTTTCAATTGATGGCGAAAAATGTTGAAATGGTTATTGAGTTCACCAAATACAATAATCAATCTAATGTAGCTAACTCCCAAACAAGATTTAATCTTTCAATCATATCTTCCTCAAAATAAACCCCAATTCTCAAATCATTAGAATCTATGATGCCAATTTCTTAATTAGGCACACTATGAACTAAAAGAAAAAGCTCAATGCATTCAAAAATCATAATCATTTACAGTACTGAGCCATTCATCACTAATTTTGATAACAAAAAATAGAATTTACAAATACCAAAAAGAGAAAAGAAAACTTAAACAAACACAAACATATGTACACTTAAACAAAATATTTCTTAATCGACCTGTTCCTAACCCCAAGTAGGCAGATTCAATAAAATACAAAATAACTTTACAATATCGATCCAAGTAACATTTTAATTCAAGATAGAAAAATGGAAATTTAACAAACACGCAACAAAGACTTAACCAAATGCTCACATAAACAAAAATACAAATAATTTAACATAATCATAATTGATTGCGAATGAACATTATTGAAAGGGCAGCAAAGAGGTTCAAAGAAAGTGAATATTGATCTTACTGTGTAAATTTAGGCAGTAACGATTCATTCACAAGAACAAGATAATCAAAGAGAATAAACTTTTTAAAAAGTCATAAAATGGAGCAAAATGGAGTGTCATCAGTTAGTTGAAAATATAACCTCAAGGATTACAACTTATTCTAGACAACTATCTTATGCGGGTCGACTTCAAATCATAAATGTTGTCTTATTTTATATCTATAATTTCTGGGGGACTGTGTTTATACTGCCTCAAAGTGTATTAAAGGAAGTATACAAGCAATGTAGGATTACCTGTGGGGGAAAAACGATGAGAAGAGGAAAATAATTCTAGTAGCATGGGAAAAAATTTGTACTCCCAAGAAATATGGTGGTCTAAACGTTAGAAGCTGCAAGAACTGGAATTTTGCCTCTGTTGGAAAATTGTTATGGCAATTGGCTACAAAACATGACTTATTTGAGTTAAATGGTTTCATGGAATTTACATAAAGGATGGTGCACAAATATGACATCATTGTCCATCTGCGCACAGTAGTTGGTACAGGAGGAAGCTAACTCACTAATGGAGCAGATGATTCATTGGTATAGCAGGGGAACGTACCAGCTCTCCCCCTCTGGTAATTATTTAGTCATAAAAAGTTACAACTTTTTGTAAAAGTCGCAACTTTTCATTGAAGTCACAAGTTTTGATGAAAGAAAAGGTTAATTTTGAAAATAAATAAGTTAAAAGCGAATCTTGGTTTGTGGTTGTGCCACATAGGCGGGCCTAGGATTTTTTTTTATATAAATATATGATTAATTTTCTTGTGTGATCAATTTGTTTTAATATGGTTCAACATTTTTTTGCTCTTGTAACTTTTTATTTTTAATTCATTATATGACAAATTTCTTTAATTTTTAATGGGTTGTTCCTATGAAGTTTTATTAATTTATGTTTAATATTTGCAAGAAATGCATAATGAGTAAGATATCAAAAGAAAAATGGGTGATTGTCTTGAATGCGATATGAATTTAGGTATTTCCCCCTTGCTGAAAATCATCTATAGTGATATTTATATTTTTTTTAGCTTCCACCAAGTAAGTTTTATGTAAAAAGCATAAATATCGTATTCATAAAGTGGAACGGATAAAGTTATATTTTTATTTAGTCTCTTTTTACAGTGCATGAGTTACTATTTGGGGAGTCAAATAATATTTCATTTAACTATAGTTTTCTCCCAAATCAAATATTTTAAATCATTCTCTATATTGACTTGCAATATTTTCGTGTAATTTTCAAATATGTATTTTATTTTTACAGATTTGAAGGATTTGTACCTGAGCTAATTAAAACCATAATGTGGCAAGAAGCAGTACAGAAACATAACTAGTTTTATATGGCCTTGACTAGAGCACTTACGTCACTACGACAATAGAGGTGGATCTATCATTTTAAGTTTAAGGATTCTGAATTCTAAAAGAAAATAAATTAGATTATTAAGTTATGGATACAATGTTTATACTCCCTTTGTACTATTTTATGTTAAAGTGTTACTCTTTTTGGTGTCCAACAATATTTTATAAAACAAATGTTGATTCATTAGCTATGTTTATTTGGAGTACTTTTCGTGTAGTCTTTAAATCTATACACATTCATTTAAAGAATTTATATCCAAATTCATAGTTTCAAGCCTTATAATTTCACATATTATTAGAATATTTTCAAATACAAGTACAAACTTTTGACTCTAAGCTATGTTGAACCAATAGGAAGAACTGTAATTCAGTTTCTTATAATGATTAATTTTAATGCCTGATCACCAAATGTAAGGGATCAGAGACATATTCTGAAGTAAAAGAGGAGAACTAATTGAGCTTGAACTAATAGAAAAATCCAATAAAAGCGAATCCTAAAACCTAGCTCCTAAGGATATTCATATTAATTATTTTGCTGACATGCTCATTGATAAATCACCATCCCCTCCTCCTGTTGTTGTTTCTACAAGGTCAATGAGAAATGAAGAATCAATTTTTGCTACAGTAAATACTACACCACTTGTTGTTGGAGATCAAGTTTTGAATCAACACACTCTTCCTCTACCACTATCTCTACCTCTTCCCCTTCCAATACTACTACTCGATATGATGTGTTCATTCGAAACATCATCATCATCAACAAGTAGTATACCATTTACGATGAAAAAATTGATTTCTCCATTCTCCTTAAACTTGTAGCAGCAACAACAACATGAGGAGGAGGAGGAGGTGATAGTGGAGTATCAATGAGCATGTTAGGACTTTTATTCATAGAAATATCCTCACGAACATATTTTTTGGGTTCGCCTTTTTTGAATTTTTCAATTAGTCCACGCTCAATAAATTATCTTCTTTTACTTGAGAATATGTCTCTGATCCCTTTCACTTGGTGATCATGCCTCAAAACTAAGCATTACACGAAGTTATATCAATTATATTTCACACACATTTATATATCTACTTATTCGACATAAACCTACAGTCAAAATCTTGCACTTGAATGTAACAACCCATTTTGTCGTTTGAGTGCTAGAGCTTTTTATTTCATTAAAGAATCTTTCGATAGATTCTAAATGTATATTTTGGACTATTCTTAACAATAATTATATTGTAAGGGGTAATTTTTATAATTTATTTAGTTGGTGATTAAGGAAAATAACATTTGAATTAATGGTGGACCATTTTCACTATTTTTATAATTAGTCTTTTAATAATTAGAATAGTAAATAATATGTAGAAGGAAAGAAAATAGATACAGAGGAGAACGAGAGAAAGCGTCGTGGAACGAAACCAATTTGGAGCGATTGTGCATCAGGTTAACGTCACCAATTTCACAGTTAGTTTCATGCACTTTGTTTTAGGCGGGAGTTTATATTATTGTCATTTTGTTAGATATAAGATTGAAGGGGGGGGTGCGTATTGTTACTGTTGGAAAGTTGGGGGACAAGCATTAAATGTGATTGAATAAAAGGGAAATTTTTTTGATGATTAAAGAATGAATCTAAATAATATAATATTATAAATGTGTTGTTGAAATTGAGAAAGAAATTGGCTAGTTCTACAATGCATTACGTAGTATGCTACCGGGTTTGCAAACCAGTGATTTTTTATTTCGAATAATTCTTATTATTATAATTATTATTGTTATGATATGTGGGTATAGGAGGTACCTGACATGTATACTTATTTACCTAATATAGAATTAAATATGGAAACAAATTCCAAAATTGATAACTACCTAATGAGTGCCTACAGATTACTACAAAAAAAAAAAAAAAAAAAAAACTTGTGTTAATGTAGTGGAAAATTAGGATACATTAAGTTTCTGCATATTTCTTGTATGCATGTATTATAGTTCACGTGTAGTTTGGGTTGCTTGGGTCGCTGTTAGTCTGTGTGCCACTAGTTTTGTGACCCATGGCTTCCAATGTTATATATTAATATTTTGTTCTCACATTATGAACTATATTTTAATATATTGAGATATGTAGTTAAGTATTATGTGTATCGAATTATTTAAATTCCATTAAAATTATGCTGATTGGAGGAATTTAGACTTACTCTTAGGTTTAAACGTTATGAAATTGATTATAGAATTAGGTGAGTTTTGGGACTAGACTAGAAATAGAATAATATGAGTGTTCGTAGGCTCGTTAACTTACAAGTTATGCACACATAATTGATAGATTGAAAAGGTTTAGAGGCATAGAGGAATGGAAAAACATTGGAGAAGTAGTTGCTTGACTTCGGTTTTTCGGTGGAGGTAGATTATTATTTATGTTATTTGATAGTAAACTCTTAGTAGTGATTGATATGCATTGAATGATATTGTGAAGTTCTCTATGTACTTGATTGTGTGATCGTGTGGCTTGTTTGTGTGGTTTGTGATTGGTCTGAAGTACTGAGACCGTGGAATTTATAATCTTGAACCATCTTTATCGAACTGATGCCTTTAATAAAGAATGCTCGATGAAATATTATTAACGAATGGAAAAGTTGTGCTATTAAATGATAAATTAATGATATTATTGGATCATGTCAAGTTCCGACACAACTTGGATCGGAGAGTCACGTTCCGATACAATATTCTTGGATCGGAGTGTCACGTCCCGACATGGTATTCTTGGATCGGAGTGTCACGTTTCGACATGATATTCTTGGATCGGAGTGTCACGTTCCAACATAGTAATATTTAAGGAAAAACATGTTGAATTAACGGAAGGTACTCAATCTCAAAGAACTCATCTCCCAAAATGGTTTGGTTTAGAGGAATCAGTCCTCATGCGTGATCTTGATATCGTTCACTTATTACGTACTTACTTTAAAGTTGTTGACACTTGTTCATGTTGTTTGTTACTTACTGCCGGTTAGGTGTCATAGTTGATTTCATACTATTATTCGTTGTATATTAATTTCTATTTTGGGTTGACCGATGATACCTTCTTAGTACATATTGCCCCGTACTGAGCCCTACTTGTGTTTCCGTTTTCCTTTTATGGAGTGCAGTGGGTGTACCAGCTTCTTCGACTCGCCTTCAACTCTAGCAAGTCTCAAGCATATCAGGTTCCAGGTTGAGCTACTGATTCAAGCTCTTGTCGGATTCTCTCGGTCATGACATGATGTCCTTAGTTTCGAACATAAAGTATTTTATTTAATTATTTTGGTGTCCCTTATACTCTTATACTTTGTATTTGAAAATTATATTTCCTTAACGTGATGACTTTCAGGTTTTGGGAAACGATAGTTAATATACTTTAGTAGATTTGTGTTTCATACATAATAAGATTTAATCTTCCACATTGTTGTTTGTATTCTGCAAGTTGAACAATAAATATAAGTTAAGGTTAAATTATTTAGTTCGCCCACCTAGAAAAGAAGTTAAGCGTGTGTGCCACTACCGACTCGTTTTGGTCGTGACAAACTTGGTATCAGAGTCTTAGGTTCGGTGATCTCATCACACAAGGAAAATCTAGTAGAGTCTTGCGGATCGGTACGGGGACACCTTTACTTTTCTTTGAGAGCCTATAAGACTTTAGAAAAACTTCATTCCTTCTTTCATTCGTGCTACTACTTGAATCCAATTGGTATCTAGTGATACAAATTGGTATCTGAACTTCTTCACTTTGTTTCACATATGGTTAGTACTAGAGTATTAGAAGTTTAAATAGCAACAACTGGAAAAAATGTGTCCTTGGAAATAAGTATATTTTCTCAATTGACTACAGGGGTTGTAAGGACTAGTGATCAACATGATTTTTTTAAAGTTCATAAAGTTGAATTCTTCATGGGTATTGATTATTTATGTTTTTCTTGTTGATTATTTGAGTTGTTTCATAAAATGAATATAGTGAAAAGGTTTAGTGTTGTGTTTTGACTTACTAATTTCTGGGAGACGCAAAATATGGTGATAGTCTTGTGTTGAGTACTGACCAATAAAAGCACTACCTATGACTTGAAAGCATTTTTTTGTATTCTTCATAGTGAAGTATATATCCCGTACTTTGAAGGATAGCAGGTAGAGGGGGTAAAGCTAGATGACTCTACTAATGTCAGAACATTCAAGAAGTTTCGTAAAGGATGGATAGATAATTAACACCATTACATTGAAAAATATAGTTAGTAAAGTTATCATAGCATATATGGGTTTCATAGCGAATGTTGACATTATGTTGAGGCAAGTGAGGGCAGAATCTCTATGATGATTTCATAGATTAAGTATATAAAAAAATCATGATAAGACTACCACAATAATATAGTAGTTTAATAGGTTAAAGTTATGATCTGTTTTAGTTTTATTATCGACCTGATCGATGAATGAATTTAATAATGTTTGGATCTATTCAATGGATAGAAATGTGTTAGCTATTGTTGTACGTTCTTGTCGATAGGTAACATGTGTTCTAGTGATGGATATAATGAACTTTCAAGGTGTGTTAATAGTGTTATAGAAAATGAATAAGTTGTTTGTCAAGTGTGAATACTAACTACTTCAAGAGTTTTCAGTTATAGGACGTGTTCAGATAATGAGTTTTGGTGTTGCATTCACACTTGAGAAGCCAACTACATAGTTACTACAAACGCTTAAGTTAAGCTTTATTTTTAAGAAAGATTTTAGTTGTGAATCTTTGGTATGGTATTAATGCAATTAGGTTGTGAAGTATATCTTGAGGATTTTATGTAGTACTGGTGATTTTATCTTAAGCTTCAAAGGGTGGATTAATACCGAAAGAGCAAACTTATGGATAAAGAAAGTCCTAGTAAGCAAACTTAGGTGAATGAAAAAATAAATAAGCTAGAAAATACATATAAAATTTAGGTTAGTCACTT
>JAJJBR010000640.1:0-28055 GCA_022817965.1 Solanum lycopersicoides | reverse complement strand
TATTTGGGTAGGTATTTTTATTTGAATTAAAGACTATATATGTCACAAATGTATTATCATGTTAAAGAGGTCTTCTAACTTCAAAATATATTATTTTAAAATAGGCATAATACATAAATGTGTCATTTAACTTGACTTCATTTTACGTTATGTCTTCCAACTTTGGATATGCACAAGTAGTCACTTAAACTTGTATAAAATTAAACAATTAAACACACGAGTCATACATGACACAATACACGTAGGACACCACGTAGGACAAAGAATGACATGCAGGATGTCATATAGGACATGTGTGTCTATTTGTTCAATTTTATACAAGTTTAAGTGTCCACTTGTTCACATCCAAAGTTAAAGAGCATAAATGTGATTTGAAGCCAAGTTAAATGGCATATTTATGTATTATGCCTTTAAAATGATCCAGGTTTTTTTTTTAAAAAAAAAACTTACTACAAATGTGAAAATATGTGAATGTATAAAACTGAAAACTGTCAAATATACCCCTGTACTATTCAAAATAGTTTAAATATACCCTTCATTATACTTTTGGGCTAAATATACCCCTCTCGTTATACTTTGAGTTAAATATATCCTTATATCTAACAAAGGGACACGTGGATAACTAAGTTTTAAAGAGTCCATTTAATTTAAAATAGACCAAATATAATATAGCCCGTCCCGCCTCAGTAATATAACCCGTCCGTCATGCATGGACAGTGCATGTGTAAGTATTTCTTATGAAGATAGATGTTACTTTACGCATGATCACAGGTGAAAGAGGGCTTCCATATGTTGAGCTCACCAGTCCAGTTCGTCTAAAATTCATACAAGGAGTAGCTCAAGGACTTATTATCTTCACACTGAACTTGCTTCTTCTGATTTGCCCCATGGTGATTTGAAATCGATCAATATACTCATAACCACAAACCACGAGCTAATACTCACAGGGGATTCTACACTTCAATGAACAATGCACATGCAATTCATCACTAGCTAATCGCATTTAAGTCACCAGAAGCAATATGAAATAACAAAGTTAACTAACACCCAAATGTGACGTTTATTGCCTTGGAATTGTGATTCTTGGGATAATAACTGGGAAGTTCCTATCTCAATATCTTGATATCGGTAAAGTAGGGTTGACATAGCACAGTGGGTGAAATCTACAATTGTTGAGGGAAGAGAAGCTGAATTATTGAGGTGGGGCGGGTTATGTTATTGGGGCGGCATGGGTTTATTCGGATGGTCTATTTTAAATTGAATAAACTCTTTTAATCTGAACTGTACATGTGTCCCTCTGTTAGGTATAAGGGTATATGACCAAAGTATAACGGGAGGGGTATATTTAGCCCGAAAGTATAATGAAGGGTATATTTAAACTATTTCCGATAATACAGGGGTATACTTGACCAATTCCGTATATAAAATGTAGTTGTTCTGTTCACATGTTCATAGGACATCTAAACAATTTAAGGTGAAATACACACGGTAAGCACATGTGGTTAGATGAAAAGAAAAATACAACGCAAATATTGCTTATAAGGTCATATTACTTATAAAAGACTAATTACATGATTGAACATCACGAAATTTCAATAAATATATACATTATTACATTTAACTAATAAGATCTTTCATTGACCATCTTGATAGGTTTGCATGAAAAAGAGATATATATGATGATCCACATTGAACATTCACAAAAGAATATGTAATATATATGATGATCCACGTTGAACATTCACAAAAGAACATTCAAATCTTTGTATAAATAAGCATTACTATTTACTATAACATATAGTTTGGGAATTGTTAATCACGTGCAACGCACATGTAAAAAAACTAGTTTTACTAAATAAGCAAACGTTCATAACAAAAGTTTAATACACTATCACAAAGCTATTCTAAAAAAAATGAAACATTTATTGATCGAACTTTACTCTAATAAAAAAGTAAAATTAAACACGAGTTATAGTGTAGTACTCTTTAATATAATCCTTCCACATAATATGGAAAATCTCGTCACGTTGAACATACATTTCTTGATCAAATTATCAAGAAGATGAACAAACACTAATGACCATGCGATATGAATAGTCAAAAACACTAGAATTTGGTTGGTAATACTAAATAAAGTAGGCGTTAGTTTGAAAAAATAATAAATTTGGTTGGTGAGGAAAATGGTTATATCTGATGTAAATGGTTTAAAGGTGGTAGGGGTAATAATATCAACTATAAATTTTGTTTACATATGAATAAAGGGTAGGTACATACAAAATGGTAGTTCTTTTCTTTTATAAAATGTAAATTTATGGGTCAATATTTGTATTTGAAAAACGTGAAATTATGATATGATATGAAATTACCGAATCAAGCTTTTTGGAAAATTTGGGATTTCATCTCATGATTTCAAAATTGGATGTCTAAATGCCGATTTCATCTCTCAATACTTGTTTTTATTAAAGCATTTATAAGAGGGTAGAGGTGTTGAAGACACCCGAAGTGACTACTGCTAGTTCACATCTATGCCCAATGTGCATGTCAGCGTGCAACTTGGGCGCATGGCAGCATGCATGACTAATCCGTGCAACCCATTCATAGTGGAGCTGATCACTCTATGTTTAATCAACATTCGGCACCAAAAATGTATTTATTTGGTGGTATACGTTGATGATATCGTATCACGAGCAATGATCAAGTTAGTATCACTAATTTGAAAGAAATCTCTTTTAACATTTCCATACTGAAGAACTCAGTGAATTAAAGTATTCAAGATGTACTTGGATTTTCTTAATGAAGCGTCCAACTTGGTCAATTTGATGATTATTTCAAGATGTACTTGAATTTCTTAATGAACGATCATTCTAAGTTATTTTCTCAATTCAAAATTTTCATTGGAATATTTATTCTCCCAATTTCAGGAGTTTATGACTCACCTAGGATTTATTCAACAGACATCTTGTCGGTACACCCCTTAGCTTCCTTAGAATATTTATCCTCCCTGTTTCAGGAGTTTATGACTTACCAAGAACTTATTGACAAGAAATTTTGTCGGTAAATCCCTCAAAAGAATAAGGAAGCAAAAAGGAAATATAGACATCTGATTAAAAGTACTCACTCTTCTCATAAAATCAAATGTTGCGCTTCATTTTTGGGGTGATGCGGTCATCACATCTTGCTATTTAATTAATAGAATTGTTAACTCTATAGATGCAGTTGATTTTGATAAATGACACTTAAACAGTTATCATACTCTTCGCAGGTAAAAACATCAAAAAAAGATGTCTTGATCCCTAAAGCAAAAAAACAAAGGAAAGAAATAATAAGAGCTTCCAGAATCAATAAATCATATCTTGATTGATATGATGAAATCAAGTAAAACAATTGAAAAAGAAAGGGAATCACATATGCAACAATAAGAAGGAAAAAAGAATATGATCCTTAAATCAAAGGTAGACAGATTCATACAGTCTTGCAAAGGTCAATCAAGTCCATCTTGATATGCAATAAAATCTATGATTCCAGCAGACCAGCATAAGGAAGAACAAGCTAAAAGCTATCTCGAGTAAAGATCTGGAAGATCAAAAATTACAAGAGGAAATCAAGTGAAAAAATTAAGAATCAATCACAAGAGGAAATCAAGTCAAGAATCGAGGAAATCATCACTAAAAGAAAGCAGAAGTGATTTTACCATGCACATAATAATTAGGGACATGGATCATCAAATCACTCCAATTCAAAGAAAGCGATTCTACCATAGTGACATTCAAAATGGATATGGAAAATCAAATCGCCCAAATCAAGGAATATATCAATATCCTTAATTGAAATACCCCTTGGGTTTTCCTTTCAAAGAGCATATTGCCTCTTATATAAACCTGATAGTATCTTAGTTGTGAAGTATGCACTTCACTTGACTTTATATTGTAATCTTCTTTTATCTTTCATTAAACTATGTACACCTTTGAGTGAACAATTGTACAGAAAAGAGAAAGAAAGATCTAAGTGTACGTTATACAGGTAGAGGTTATGTCAAAGAAGAAGGTCTGATTTGCATATTAGACGTGCTCTTAATCATAACGTTCTGTATCACCCAAGTTCTCAACAAGCTCTTAAGGAAACCCTTGTAACCCAAGTGGATTGGACTAGGCACCACATCGATAATACGAATTAGTATAAAAACACTCTGTGTTATTTACTTACTGCAAGTTATCATTACTGTTTGTCTGTTTTACTAACGTGCAGGTGAGTCGACTGACCAGAGTAGGAAGTCGACTGAAGGGAATTTTAATTCACCCCCCCCCTTCTTGATTTTCAATTGGTATCAGTGCAGGTCTCACTACCTAAATGTTTAACAACATGTGAGCAAAGATCAGATATCATACTATCTAATTCCTGGCGCGTTACTTCAAGACGGACAGTCCTCACACGACCACCATACTTTAGTGGACAACATTACTCTCACTGGAAAACAAATTTAGAATATTTGTCTCTTCTAATAATCATCAAGCATGGATAGTAATCAAGAAGGGCCTGAAGCCTATTCCAAGATTGACTGAAAAAGATGAATTGAAAAGCCATTTGATCCTGAATCATTTGATATCACTAGGAACAAAAATGGTAATTCATACTAATGCTTGAGCTATATGTTTGTTATATTGTGTAGTGAGTGAAGCAGAATATGATAAAATATCAACATGTAAAACTGCGAAATAAATGTGGGACAAATTAGAAGTGACCTATGAAGGAACTACTAAAGTAAAAGAAGCTCGGATCAATTCACTTGTAAATGAATATGATGTAACAACCCTAAAAATGAATAGGATCAAGACTTATGTTTTTTCAAGAATGCTTTTGATTAGACCAAGGTCCACAGGTATTGATACACGTAGAACCAGACCTCAGAACCCTTACTACGACCAAGCCAACTAGCTTGAGGAGTTAATTGACCTTGGAAAGGTTGGAACAAACCATGTGAGGCACGCGAAAACGAAGATTTAATCGAAAGAGTTTTTACCGGACTCAAAAGAAGAAATCTTAAGTTTTGAGGGTCCAAGGGTAAAATGGTCTTTTCCAAGCCAAGGGTAATATTGTAATTACCCTGAGGAACAAATTAATTAATAAATTAATTTTTTTATTTAAGGCAATTCGGGTGGGGCAACCCGAATTGACCCATTTTTCGCAAATTGGGTCACTCGGGTTCGAGCCCCACTAGAAGGAAGATTTGACTTGCTTTTATTTTAATTTGTTAACTTAATTTTTAATAAATAATTAATATTAACTGATTTAGAAAAAAGAAATCAGATTTTATTAATTTTAATTAATTATTTAAGTTGACTAAGTCCTACCAACTAGTCCTACTTCTACTAGACCACTATCTCCCATCCCCCACACTCTTTTCACGTTAATCTCTCTCTCTTTCACTCTCTTTTTCTGGCTGCAAAACGTGATAAAACAATCAGAAAAGAAGAACCAAGTAAATGCAAAAGTGCATCAAGAACTTGAAAGATAGAAACACAAAAGAGAAAGCAATTCGGTAACGTTAAGCAAAATGTACTACACTAGTCGAGTAAGGTGTGACTTTGGGTGTGTGGACTGATTTGTGGAGAAGTTCTTGGGCAGCATTCTGGACATTTAACAAGAAAACAAAGGTATGGGTCTTCTTACTCTTGGTCTCTTTCCCAAGAGACCCCTAGGACTCAGAGTATTCGGTTCAAAACTAAGGTTGTTTTCCCCGTTGCATGTCCCTGTCATTAGCTCCCAACGAATTTGTAGGTTGGTATGAATGCTGGTAGACTTAGGATTATGTGATGTTTGTGATGAATGTTAATGTGTTAGATGTACATTAATTTATGAAAAGACAAACCATGTGTGTGTTCGAAATTAAAAAAAATGTATGTCATGTCTTGAATCTCAGCCTAGAGGCTTGAATTTGTTAATGTTATGATTGTTGATTTATGTACACCAATTGAAGTAAATTGTGATATTCATGTGACATGAAGTGTGGCTGAATTGAGGAGTAAACATCTTGGTTAAGAATTCGAAAAAAAAAATGTATTAAAGAACGTACGAAATGAACTATGTATTGCTCTATAAATTCACGAACAAATTGAGATAAAAATGAGTAAAGAAGTTACCTTAAATTTCCAGCATTATGTTTACATATCTCTGCCAAATTAAGTTGTTTAGAATGTTAATAAAAATAAGAAAAATAGGTGAGGTCATTGAGGGTCGAACCCGAGACCTCACCCCTTTAAAATCTCCAAAAAAATTAAAGAAGAAAAAAATTATTTGGTGAGGGGGATTCGAACCGTGTCATGGCTGGGAAAATAAGTGTAAAAAAAAAGTAAGAAATGAGAGGGGTGGGATTCGAACCCACACCCTCTCGGTTAGAACCCAAAGAAAAGGAAAAATAAAAATATGAGAGGCATGGGAATCGAACCCACGACCTCTATGCGGATGGGGGGAGATAAAAATAAAAATGAAATGAGGCTGTGGGGATTAGACCCCCACAACCTCACAGTCAACTCAAACAGTCAACTCTAAAACGGGAGAATAAAATAAAGAGGTTGTGGGGGTTTTAACCCACAACCTCTCGGCCTTAAGCGAATGGAAGGGAAAGGAAATAAAGGAGAATTTAGTGTGGCTGAGGGGACTCGACCTTGGGTCCCAATGTCTCACATGAACCGAAACAAATAAAAGAAAAATGAAAATGGGGTTGTGGGGGCTTGAACCCACAACCCATCGGCCAATGCAAGAAAAATTTTAAATAGAAAAGTAACCCTTCAATGTAAATATATTGATTTGACGTAGAGTTAAAATTTTATGAATATTAGAATGAAATCAATTAATAATGTAAATTACATTCAATTGATTAAAGACTTGGGTTTCCTTGCCCAAACTTTCGTATTGATACATAAGTCATACGTGAACAAACGTCCAAGAATAATGCCACCCACTTAGATCAAATTCAAGATCTTGGAATAAATACAAGATACATACGTCTTGTACTACATAATCTTAGGAATGTAAGAATCACTTAACGAACTATGAATGAAGCCTCATGGCTTGTGTGTATAGACTCATAAGCCTAACATACGTTCAAAAGTAAGTGAACCTAAGATGTATAAAATGAAATGATGAACCCTAGAGGGGTTAAGTAAGGGTGTGAGACACACCAAATGGCCAAGTACATTGGCATATGACGAAATGAACACTCACGTAATAAGAGCTGAATAACTAAGAGAAACAAAGATGCAAATGATGATGAATGTGGTGACAACATGATATGAGGCTAATGTAAATGAGGAGAGTAATCTCAAATGAGCCTAAGTAAATGTTACCAACATGTATTCACCTATGAGAGTGTAAGATAATGAAGAGACCAGTCTCTATGAACACTCTAATGAGAGTATTGAGCTTAACACACTTAATACGAATGATGGGATGAGAAATCATCTAATGAGCTATGATGTCCTCATACTAGAAGTTAGCTTCCATGACGTATGAGATGAATGAAATGGGACTTTATACTGAGCACCGATAGACTAGCTATGAGCGGTGATGCCTTCTTTCGGGAAGGGCGGAGGTTCACGTAACTCTCATGAGATGAGATTGTCCGGCTTACCGGGTATGGGTCTCCTTATATCTCATAGTCTTCGAACCTATACTGCCAATATAGGGATCTGGCGGGGTTAAATTCCCATGTACGCTAGCATGTTATTGGATCACTTTGGCCGGTGATTCCACCTCTTTTCAGTGTGGGGGAGACACTGGATTTCATGATGCTCACATGATCTATGTCGGTTAAAGTTAAAGTTCCCAATGAATGAATGAGGCCAGCCTCAAATGATGCACATAATGAAATGAATGATACCAAAGGTGTTTGGATAGGAAAATCAAAAGGTGAGTTAGATTCAAGTAATGACATTAGGTCATTCTTGGTCATTGCACAACGAACCTAATGAAAGTCTTAAACTACATCCTAGGTATAACTGGTGGTTACACTGGACTATGAACAAAATGAAATGAAGTACGTATGAATGAATGAAGCAGACTCTGTGTTTGCTAATGAAGACTCCCTAGTTGAGGTCCCATATGTTGAGCCCTAATTTCTGGGATGTCTTAATGTCAAGTCCATGATTCCAAGGTCTCATGGCATATGAATGAATGATATGAACGAGGTTATGTGCTACATGTAAAATGTACTGTATGTTTTATGATATGTGCTATGTGTAAATGTTATGCGCTGTGAGTATATGTGATAAGTATGATGATGCATGTTACTTTCATGGCAAGACTTTCCTAATCCATATTTGGAAAGCTCACTGACTTTCCTAATCCAAATTTGGAAAGTTCACTGACTTTCCTAATCCAAATTTGGAAAGTTCACTAACTTTCCTAATCTCAATTTGGCAAGTCCACCGACTTGACTTCCAAAAATGATGTTGTTAGGAAAGAGCTATTCTTTCTCATGCATGTCCTTGGTGTGTGCTTTCATATACCCATACTTAGTACAAGTGTGTACTAACCCTATACAAACTCTACTATTTTAGGTGCAGCCACAGGTGGACGGTAGAGCTACAGGATCATCACTGCAGTTATCTGGACGTCCAGCATTCATCCGGCTTTGGTAGGTCCTCATGCTTTCGAGGATGCTACTATTTTATGTTCTAACTTAGTTTAGGAGTTGATCTAGTGGAGTATGTTCCACTAGCGTTTCTTTCTTATTTTATTCAGACTATGTATTGGGCCATTTTGGCAATTATACAATTATGTTTAATGAACTATTCCTTTCATTTGATTATCCCTTAATGTTTAGATGGTTGATGTTGAACAAATTATTAATGTATTAGAAATGTTTATTAAGCAATGATTAGAAACAAAAAGTTTTAAATTTTCCGCTAAAAATTAACCTATGTATAGTAAGAATGACGTAAGTAGGATTGTCTGCGACCTCTGAGAGATCAACGACGTCGATCTCGTCTGGGGTCTAGATTCCAGTCGTGAAAAAGTTGGTATCAGAGCCAGGTTAAATTACGAAAATAATAAGTTCACATCAACCACATTGAGTAGTTTCTAAGTCATGGTAGTGAAGTGCACCACTATCCTGAATTAGAGACTGCATGATGCGTAGGAAAATTTCCCTTCTTCTGATCTTATCGTGCTTTTCTGAATGTCTAAATTCTTGGTGTTACGAGCGTGTCTAACATCAATCCTTTTTGTTTTTCCAGAGAATGAACACTAGGAGAGGATTTGGTCAGAGGAGAGGAGGAGCAGCTGCTAGGGGTAATCAGGATCTACCCCAGGCTCCAGCTGAAGGAGTGGCCATACCAGTTAACCCAGCTGGGTTGACTGATGCTGAGGTGCGGGCATCCTTGGACCAAATGGCATAGGCCATTACTATGCAGGCCCAGGCTATGACTGCCCAGGTCAACCGACAGGATGTTCAGAGGGAGAACCCACCGGTTCGTAGCATGGCTGACAGACTGAGGGATTTCACGAGGATGAATCCTCCTATTTTAACCGGGTCTAGGACATCAGAGGATCCCCAGGAGTTTGTGGATGAGATTCATAAGATCCTGGTGGCTATAGGGGCCACTGATATTGAGAAGGTTGAGCTGGCTTACTATCAGCTCAAGGATGTTGCACAGACTTGATGCAAGATGTGGCAAGATAGCCGTGTCTTAGGTGGAGTGCCAGTCACATGGGAGCTGTTCAAAACAGCATTTCTGGAGAGATTCTTTCCCAGGGAGATATGGGAGGCCAAGGTTGAGGAATTCATCAACCTCAAACAAGGCTCTATGACAGTCAGAGAGTATTCCCTGAAGTTTGTTAAGCTGTCAAGGTATGTTGTTTTCCCTAGTATTTAATAGCAAGAATGAGGATAATACTGACTTTGTTGAAATCACCCAGGTATGCTACTTCCCTGGTTTCTAACAGCAGGGATGAGATGAGCAGGTTCCTCACAGGAATCAATGGAGACCTGGAGGAGGAGTGTCGATCTGCTATGCTCCATGATAATATGGATCTTTCCAGGTTGATGGTGCATGTACAGCAGGTAGAGGACAGCCGAAGAAAGAGAGGTATTCGTGATGCTAGGAGGCCTAGTCCTCAAGATCAGGCAGGACCCAGTCATGGAGGCCACAGGAACAACTTTGGCATCCGTGATCAGCCAAGGTTTAAGAAGGGACTCTTCCACCAAAGGGAGTCAAGTTCATCCAGTGGTCTCTATGATAGGGATTCCGAGTCCAGAGATAAGAGAAACAATGAAGTATATACACCTAAGGAAAGGCAACCTTGCAGGAAGTGTGGCAGACAGCATGGAGGAGAGTGTATGATGGGCTATAACGCTTGTTACAGCTGTGGAAAACCGGGACACATGTTGAAGGATTGTCCGAATAGAAGAAGTCAAGAACAAGGGAAGGAGAGAGTTCAGACTAATGGCCCAAATGAAGAGGCTCCAAGGAGGCAACGATTCTTCGCACTCAAGTCTAGGGGTGCAGGGGAAGGCACATCTAATGAAGCCTCGGGTGCGTAGCCTTAATTAGCCTTTCATATATTTGACTGTATATGGTGTTTATGCTCTAGTATGAGGTTAATATGTTTGAAGTCATCATATTGGTTGCTGATTTATATGACTTTTATGTTGACTTTGTGTTGTATTCTTTGATGAGACTAGTTTAGGGAAGAATTCCTTAGTCTATTAATGTGAAGCTACTAGTAGGTCTCAAGGAGGTGTTCCATCATGTAAAGAAGTGAATCAAATATTCACCCATGGAAGTATTGAAGTACCTACGTATGTGTACGTTCTATAAATGACATACTTATTGTTAGTAAAGAGTAGTGTCATTCGAGGACGAATGTTCCTAAGGGGGGGGGGATAATGTAACAACCCTAAAAATGAATAGGTTCAAGACTTATGTTTTTTCAAGAATGCTTGTGATTAGACCAAGGTCCACACGTATTGATACGCGTAGAACCAGACCTCAGAACCCTTACTACGACCAAGCCAACTAGCTTGGGGAGTTAATTGAGCTTGGAAAGGTTGGAACAAACCATGTCAGGCACGCGAAAACGAAGATTTAATCGGAAGAATTTTTACCGGACTCAAAAGAAGAAATCTTAAGTTTTGAGGGTCCAAGGGTAAAATGCTCTTTTCCAAGCCAAGGGTAATATTGTAATTACCCTGAGGAACAAATTAATTAATAAATTAATTTTTTTATTTAAGGCAATTCGGGTGGGGCAACCCGAATTGACCCATTTTTCGCAAATGGGGTCACTCGGGTTCGAGCCCCACTAGAAGCAAGATTTGACTTGCTTTTATTTTAATTTGTTAAGTTAATTTTTAATAAATAATTAATATTAAATGATGTGGAAAAAAAAAGAAATAAGATTTTTATTAATTTTAATTAATTATTTAAGTTGACTAAGTCCTACCAACTAGTCCTACTTCTACTAGACCACTATCTCCCATCCCCCACTCTCTTTTCACGTTAATCTCTCTCTCTTTCACTATCTTTTTCTGGCTGCAAAACGTGATAAAACAATCAAAAAAGAAGAACCAAGTAAATGCAAAAGTTCATCAATAACTTGAAAGATAGAAACACAAAAGAGAAAGCAATTCGATAACGTTAAGCAAAACGTACTACACTAGTCGAGTAAGGTGTGACTTTGGGTGTGTGGACTGATTTGTGGAGAAGTTCTTGGGCAGCATTCTGGACATTTAACAAGAAAACAAAGGTATGGGTCTTTTTACTCTTGGTCCCTTTCCCAAGAGACCCCTAGGACTCAGAGTATTCGGTTCAAAACTAAGGTTGTTTTCCCTGTTGCATGTCCCTGTCATTAGCTCCCAACGAATTTGTAGGTTGGTATGAATGCGGGTAGACTTAGGATTATGTGATGTTTGTGATGAATGTTAATGTGTTAGATGTACATTAATTTATGAAAAGACAAACCATGTGTGTGTTCGAAATTAAGAAAAATGTATGTCATGTCTTGAGTCTCGGCCTAGAGGCTTGAATTTGTTAATGTTATGATTGTTTTTTTATGTACACCAATTGAAGTAAATTGTGATATTCATGTGACATGAAGTGTGGCTGAATTGAGGATTAAACATCTTGGTTAAGAATTCGAAAAAAAAAATGTATTAAAGAACGTACCAAATGAACTACGTATTGCTCTATAAATTCACGAACAAATAGAGATAAAAATGAGTAAAGAAGTTACCTTAAATTTCCAGTATTATGTTTACATATCTCAGCCAAATTAAGTTGTTTAGAATGTTAAGAAAAATAAAGAAAAATAGGTGAGGTCATTGAGTGTCGAATCTGAGACCTCACCCCACTAAAATCCCCCGAAAAATTAAAGAAGAAAAAAATTATATGGTGAGGGGGATTCGAACCGTGTCATGGCTGGGAAAATAAGTGTGAAAAAAGTAAGAAATGAGAGGGTGGGATTCGAACCCACACCCTCTCGGTTAGAACCCAAAGAAAAGGAAAAGTAAAAATATGAGAGGCGTGGGAATCGAACCCACGACCTCTATGCGGATGGGGGGAGATAAAAATAAAAATGAAATGAGGCTGTGGGGATTCGACCCCCACAACCTCACAGTCAACTCAAACAGTCAACTCTAAAAAGGGAGAATAAAATAAAGAGGTTGTGGGGGTTCGAACCCACAACCTCTCGGCCTTAAGCGAATGGAAGGGAAAGGAAATAAAGGAGAATTTAGTGTGGCTGAGGGGACTCGACCTTGGGTCCCAATGTCTAACATGAACCGAAACAAATAAAAGAAAAATGAAAATGGGGTTGTGGGGGCTTGAACCCACAACCCATCGGCCAATGCAAGAAAAATTTTAAATAGAAAAGTAACCCTTCAATGTAAATATTGTGATTTGACTTAGAGTTAAAATGTAATGAATATTAGAATGAAATCAATTAATAATGTAAATGACATTCATTGATTAAAGACTTGGGTTTCCTTGCCCAAACTTCCGTATTGATACATAAGTCATACGTGAACAAACGTCCAAGAATAATGCCACCCACTTAGATCAAATTCAAGATCTTGGCATAAATACAAGATACATACGTCTTGTACTACATAATCTTAATGTAAGAATCACTTAACGAACTATGAGTGAAGCCTAATGGCTTGTGTGTATAGACTCATAAGCCTAACATACGTTCAAAAGTAAGTGAACCTAAGATGTATTAAATGAAATGATGAACCCTAGAGGGGTTAAGTAAGGGTGTGAGACACACCAAATGGCCAAGTACATTGGCATATGACCAAATGAACACTCACGTAATAAGAGGTAAATAACTAAGAGAAACAAAGATGCAAATGATGATGAATGTGGTGACAACATGATATGAGGCTAATGTAAATGAGGAGAGTAATCTCAAATGAGCCTAAGTAAATGTTACCAACATGTATTCACTTATGAAAGTGTAAGATAATGAAGAGACCAGTCTCTATGAACACTCTAATGAGAGTATTGAGCTTAACACTCTTAATACGAATGATGAGATGAGAAATCATCTAATGAGCTATGATGTCCTCATACTAGAAGTTAGCTTCCATGACGTATGAGATGAATGAAATGGGACTTTATACTGAGCACCGATAGACTAGCTATGAGCGGTGATGCCTTCTTTCGGGAAGAGCGGAGGTTCACGTAACTCTCATGAGATGAGACTGTCCGGCTTACCGGGTATGGGTCTCCTTATATCTCCTAGTCTTCGAACCTATACTGCCAATATAGGGATCTGGCGGGGTTAAATTCCCATGTACGCTAGCATGTTATTGGATCACTTTGGCCGGTGATTCCACCTCTTTTCGGTGTGGGGGAGACACTGGATTTCATGATGCTAACATGATCTATGTCGGTTAAAGTTAAAGTTCCCAATGAATGAATGAGGCCAGCCTCAAATGATGCACATAATGAAATGAATGATACCAAAGGTGTTAGGATAGGAAAATCAAAAGGTGAGTTAGATTCAAGTAATGACATTAGGTCATTCTTGGTCATTGCACAACGAACCTAATGAAAGTCTTAAACTACATCCTAGGTATAACTGGTGGTTACACTGGACTATGAACGAAATGAAATGAAGTACGTATGAATGAATGAAGCAGACTCTGTGTTTGCTAATGAAGACTCCCTAATTGAGGTCCCATATGTTGAGCCCTCATTTCTGGGATGTCTTAATGTCAAGTCCATGATTCCAAGGTCTCATGGCATATGAATGAATGATATGAATGAAGTTATGTGCTACATGTAAAATGTACTGTATGTTATATGATATGTGCTATGTGTAAATGTTATGTGCTGTGAGTATATGTGATAAGTATGATGATGCATGTTACATTCATGGCATGACTTTCCTAATCCATATTTGGAAAGCTCACTGACTTTCCTAATCCAAATTTGGAAAGTTCACTGACTTTCCTAATCCAAATTTGGAAAGTTCACTAACTTTTCTAATCTCAATTTGGCAAGTCCACTGACTTGACTTCCAAAAATCATGTTGTTAGGAAAGAGCTATTCTTTCTCATGCATGTCCTTGGTGTGTGCTTGCATATACCCATACTTAGTACAAGTGTGTACTAACCCTATACAAACTCTACTATTTTAGGTGCAGGCACAGGTGGACGGTAGAGCTAAAGGATCATCGCTGCAGTTATCCGAACGTCCAGCATTCATCCGGCTTTGGTAGGTCCTCATGGTTTCGAGGATTCTACTATTTTATGTTCTAGCTTAGTTTAGGAGTTGAGCTAGTGGAGTATGTTCCACTAGCGTTTCTTTCTTATTTTATTCAGACTATGTATTGGGCCATTTTGGCAATTATACAATTATGTTTAATGAACTATTCCTTTCATTTGATTATCTCTTAATGTTTAGATGGTTGATGTTGAACAAATTATGAATGTATTAGAAATGTTTAGTAAGCAATGATTAGAAACAAAAAGTTTCAAATTTTCCGCTAAAAATTAACCTATGTATAGTAAGAATGACGTAAGTAGGCTTGTCTGCGACCTCTGAGAGGTCAACGATGCCGGTCTCGTCTGTGGTCTAGATTCCAGTCGTGACATATGAGTTGTTCATAATGGCCGAAGATGAAAATGTTGAATCCATGTTCTCGAGATTCAGTAAAATTGTCTGTGAACTCAAATCACTTGGAATGGTGTATTCAAATGCATTACAAGTTAGAAAACTCGTTAGAAGTCCCAAGACTTGGGAAACTAAAACTACCATTCTTGAAGATGGAGATCTGCAGAAAATGACATACGATGAACTTCGAGGCAACTTAATGGCCTATGAACAGAATCATCTTAAAGGGTACAACAAGTATGATAAAAAGAAGAATGTGGCATTTACAGCTGAGACATCTGACATTGGAGAGAAAGTCGATGAATATCAAAGCGAATAAATGACTCTCATAAATAGAGGAGTCAAACAAATGCTTAGACAAAGAAGATAGAGACCTCAACAGGAATTCAATAACAATGAATTCAAAAGAAATGATGATCGCTGCTACTATTGTGGAAATAGGGCATATCAAACAAAACTGTACGAAAAGAAAAAAGAGAAATAATCAAAGAAATGATGATTCAAAAAATGTTGAAGCCTGGAATCAAGGAGAAACATCTGAAGATGATCATGATGAAACCGCCAACATATGTTTTATGGCACTAGGTGAAACAAGTGAGGTAAAATCTTTTAATTGTCTATATTGTAATGACTTACAAGAATCTTTGGATATGGTTGCTGACGAACTGCAGAAAGTCATTGATGAATACAATAAGATTGCTCAAGAAAAGAAAGGTTGGCAAATTCTTCTTGAAGCAAGACAGGCTGAAATCGACTTACTAGAAAAAAAACATGGAGGACGTAAAAATGCAGTTGAACAATATTAGAAAATCTTCTAGTCATAGCTCTGACAGATCCAAAAGATTTACTGTCAATTATAGGAGAAGATCTCACAATCATAGTTCCAACAAATCCATATCTAATTCTCCTTATCTTTCTGCTGAAACCTTTGTTAATTTCTGTTGTTATACTTGTGTTGACTTTGGTCACAAATCTTTGAAATGCTGGAAATTTTTTTCTGGAAAATGAATTTGGAGACCAAAAGTTATTAATGCTAACCCCGAAGGACCCAAAACTACTTGGGTACCAAAAAGAAATTGATCTACTTGTTGTGTAGGAGCAGGCCAAAAGAACCTACAAAAAGGGAATGTGGGTGGATGCTCTAGACATATGTGTAGAAAGAAAGAAGATTTTAAAACTCGTAACAAAAACAATGCAGGGTATTTACGGTTCAGAGAAAATGTAAAATGAGAAGTAGTGGGAGTTGGATTAATTACTCTTAGCTCATAATCAGAAGTATACCTGGTGAAGGGACTTAAACACAGTCTGATTAACATCAGTCAATTATGCGATGATTTCATTCAATGCTACAACCTGCACTATCAGACTCTCAAATGATCTTGGCTATGGCATAGAAAAAATGGTCATGTGAGCTTGCATGCCATAGAAAATTTGTCCAGACTTGAAATAGTCATTGGGCTTCCAAAGTTAAAATTCGAAAAGGACCATATATGTGACGCTTGTCAGCGTGGTAAGCAAATCCATTCTTCGTTCAAGGTCAATGATACTTTAAGTACCACTAAACCTTAGCAACTTCTATATGTGGCTCTCTGGCATTGGTGGTAAGAAATATGTCTTCGTTATTGTTAATGACCTCTTAAGATTTACTTGGATAATTTTCCCATCTCATAAAATGAAGCTTTCTCTAACTTTGAAGTGTTTTGTAGAATAGTACAAAGAGAAGCATGATATTTTATTTCCACATTCGTAGTTGATCATGGAGGAAAATTTGAGAATAAATCATTTGAGGAATTCTGTGATAAAAATAGACTTACCCAAAATCTCTCATTTTCTAGATCACCTCAGCATAATAGGTGGTAGAATGGAAAAATCGTCCACCAGAACCATATAAGCTTTTTTTTCACCCTTTCATATGTAAATGTCTCGTTCACAACAATGGTAAGACAAATATGGGTAAATTTGATACAAGAAGGGATGAAGGAATATTATTATGCACCCGCCAGTCGTGCATTTTGAATTTTTAATAAAAGAGCTTCAAGTGTTGAAGAATATGTTCTTTTTTTTTTATACTAACCCAAGGATGAAGGACATAGAGTCTATAAGTGATGAAATTACTCTACAGTGAACACTGAGAACATCTCAAATACTTCTGATCATATTATAATAGAGAAGTCGACTACTCCAGAACAAGAGTTGACTAGCTCAGCTGGAAACACTGGTATGCCCAGAGAATGGAGACATGATGCTAACTATTCCAACGACGTCATCATGGGGAAACCATTTGATTCACTTCAAATCAGATCTTCATGGAAAAAGGAGGCCTTCGTCACAGTCGTCTTTTAGATTGAACCAAAACGTATAAATTAAGCAATGGAAGATGAATCCTAGAAGTAAGGTATAAAGGAAGAACTCGATCAATTCGAGCAAAAAACAAGTGACAAAAATGATAGGAAAACAATTCTAGTGGGACTTGCCAAAATTTTGGACCTTTATCTCATTATTTTGAACAGTGAATATTGGGCAGATTGTTGCTACCACTCTTTTTCCCAAGAAAGGATTTCTAAGCAGTAATTCTACTCAAGCTGTGCTTGTTCTATATTAGCTACTTGAGAAGTACCGCTTTTTCAATTGAGTGTTATGGTTCAAACTATATACGTTGAAAAGTGCTGAAGACACAAATCCCTCTACAAGCTTGCCATATGGGCTCATCATCTCGCATATTCTGTTGGATCACCTTGTGGATCTCCCTATGTTTAGACTTAATGCTATTAATGTTACTTATGAATCTCGTACTTTCTCTAGTATGGAGCATGTACAGAGTTAGCTATCCTAGTGTTGCAGGACAATGATGAACGTTGTTTGCAGACTCTTTACGATGTTGTTGAAAAGGAAGGAATCTCCACAGTCAACAAGTTGATTCGGCAAGTTGATTCTCCCAAGAATAGAGTCCTACTCCAATACTATCTCTGTCTATTGGACTGAGTATTGATGTCACGACTGGAATCTAGACCCCAGATGAGACCGGCGTCGTTGACCTCTCAGAGGTCGCAGACAAGCCTACTTACGTTATTCTTACTTTACATAGGTTAATTTTAGCGGAAAATTTGGAACTTTTTGTTTCCTAACATACTTATAAAAACATTCTCATTAATACGTAATTGTTCACCATCAACCATCTAACATTAAGAGATAAGCAACTGAAAGGAATAGTTCAATAAACATAATTGTATAATTGCCAAAATGGCCCAATACATAGTCTGAATAAAATAAGAAAGAAATGCTAGTGGAAAATACTCCACTAGCTCAACTCCTAAACTGAGCTAGAACATAAATAGTAGCATCCTCGAAAGCATGAGAACCTACCAAAGCCGGATGAATGTTGGACGTCCGGATAACTGCAGCGATGATCCTGTAGCTCTACCGTCTACCTGTGCCTGCACCTAAAATAGTAGAGTTTGTATAGAGTTAGTACACACTTGTACTAAGTATGGGTATATGCAAGCACACACCAAGGACATGCATGAGAAAGAATAGCTCTGTCCTAACAACATGATTTTTGGAAGTCAAGTCAGTGGACTTGCCAAATTGAGATTAGGAAAGTTAGTGAACTTTCCAAATTTGGATTAGAAAAGTCAGTGAACTTTCCAAATTTGGATTAGGAAAGTCAGTGAGCTTTCCAAATATGGATTAGGAAAGTCATGCCATGAGAGTAACATGCATCATCATACTTATCATATTGCACACATCACATAACATATTACACATATCACATATCATATTGCATATAGCACATAACATCTTTCATAGCATTCATTCATATGCCATGAGACCTTGGAATCATGGACTTATAATTAAGACTTTCCAAAATAAGGGCTCAACATATGGGTATCAACTAGGGAGTCTTCATTAGCAAACACAGAGTATGCTTCATTCATTCATGCGTACTTTACTTCATTTCGTTCATAGTCTAGTATAGCCACCAGTTATACCTAGGATGTAGTCTAAGACTTTCATTAGGTTCGTTGTGCAATGACCAAGAATGACCTAGTGTCATTACTTGAATCTAACTCACCTTTTGATTATCCTATCCTAACACCTTTGGTACTCATTCACTTTATTATGTGCATCAGTTGAGGCTGGCCTCATTCATTCATTGGGAACTTTAACTTTAACCGACATAGATCATGTGAGCATCATGAAATCCAGTGTCTCCCCCACACCGAAAAGAGGTGGAATCACCGGCGAAAGTGACCCAATAACATGCTAGCGTACATGGGAATTTAACCCCGCCAGATCCCTATATTGGCAGTATAGGTTCGAAGACTAGGAGATATAAGGAGACCCGTACCCGGCAAGCCGGACAGTCTCATGAGAGTTACGTGAACCTCCGCCCTTCCCGAAAGAAGGCATCGCCGCTCATAGCTAGTCTATCGGTGCTCAGTATAAAGTTCCATTACATTCATCTCATACGTCATGGAAGCTGGCTTCTAGTATGAGGACATCGTAGCTCATTAGATGTTTTCTCATCTCATCATTCGTATTGAGTGTGTTAAGCTCAATACTCTCATTAGAGTGTTCATAGAGACTTGTCTCTTCATTATCTTACACCCTCATAGGTGAGTACGTGTTGGTAACATTTACTTAGGCTCATTTCAGATTACTCTCATCATTTACATTAGCCTCATATCATGTTGTGACCACATTCATTATCATTATCACCTTTGCTCTTCATAGTTACTCACCTCTTATTATGTGAATGTTCATTTCATCATTTCATTGTTCATCTCATCATATGCCAATGCACTTGGCCATTTAGTGTATTTACACTCATACTTAACCCTTCTAGGGTTCATCATTTCATTTCATACATCTTAGGTTCACTTATTTTTGAACGTATATTAGACTTATGTGTCTATACATACAAGCCATAAGGCTTCATTCGTAGTTCATTAAGTGACTCATACATTCCTAAGATTTTATAGTACAAGATTTATGTATCTTGTATATATGCCAGGATCTTGATTTCGATCTAAGTAGATGGCATTATTCTTGAATGATTTGTTCACGTATGACTTATGTATCAAACGGAAGTTTGGGCAAGGAACCCCAAGTCTTGAATCAATTGAATGTCATTTACATTATTAATTGATTTCATTCTAATATTCATAACATTTTAACTCTAAGTCAAATCACAATATTTACATTGAAGGGTTACTTGTCTGTTTAAAATTTTCCTTGCATTGGCCGATAGGTTGTGGGTTCAAGCCCCCACAACCCCATTTTCGTTTTTCTTTTATTTGGTTCAAGCCCCCACAACCTCTTTATTTTATTCTCCCTTTTAAGAGTTGACTGATTGAGTTGACTGTGAGGTTGTGGGGTCGAATCCCCACAGCCTCATTCATTTTTATTTTTATCTCCCTCATCCGCATAGAGGTCGTGGGTTCGATTCCCACGCCTCTCATATTTTTTCTTTATTTTTTTCCTTTTCTTTGGTTTCTAACCGAGAGGGTGTGGGTTCGAATCCCACCCCTCTCATTTCTTATTTTCTTTTTTTTTCACAATTATTTCCCAGCCAAGACACGGTTCGAATCTCCCTCACCATACAAATTTTTCTTCTTTAATTTTGGGGGATTTTAAAGGGGTGAGGTCTCGGGTTCGACCCTCAATGACCTCACCTATTTTTCTTTATTTTTCTTAACCTTCTAATAAACTTAATTTGGCAGAGATATATCAACATAATGCTGGAAATTTAAGGCAACTTCATTACTCATTTTTATCTCCATTTGTTCGTGAATTTATAGAGCAATACATAGTTCATTTGGTGCATTCTTTAATACATTTTTTTCACGAATTCTTAACCAAGATGTTTACTCCTCAATTCAGCCACACTTCATGTCACATGAACATCACAATTTACTTCAATTGGTATACATAAAACAACAAACAAAACATTAACTACTCCAAGCCTCTAGGCCGAGACTCTAACATGCCATACATTTCTCTTAATTCGAACACACACATGGTTTGTCTTTTCATAAATTAACGTACATCCAACACATTAACATTCAGCACAAACATCACATAATCCTAAGTCTACCAGCATTCATACCAACCTACATTCGTTGGGAGCTAATGACAGGGACATGCAACGGGGGAAACAACCTTAGTTTCTGAGCCGAATATACTGAGTCCTAGGGGTCTCTTGGGAAAGGGAACAAGAGTAAGAAGACCCATACCTTTGTTTTCTTGTTAAATGTTCAGAATGCTGCCCAAGAACTTCTCCACAAATCAGTTCACACACCCAAAGTCACACCTTACCCGACTAGTGTAGTACGTTTTGCTTAACATTACCGGATTGCTTTCTCTTTTGTGTTTCTATCTTTCAAGTTCTTGATGAACTTTTGCCTTTACTTGGTTTTTCTTTTTCTGATTGTTTTATCACGTTTGCAGCCAAGAAAAGAGAGTGAAAGAGAGAGACTAACGTGAAAAGAGAATGGGAGATAGGAGATAGTGGTCTAGTAGAAATAGAACTTTGTGGGTAGGACTTAGTCAACTTAATAATTAATTAAAATTAATAAAATTTGATTTATTTTTCCTAAATCAGCTAATATTAATCATTTATTAAAAATTAAGTTAACAAATTAAAATAAAAGCAAGTTAAATTTTGCTTCTAGTGGGGCTCGAACCCGAGTGACCCCATTTGCGAAAAATGGGTCAATTCGGGTTGCCCCACCCGAAATGCTTTAAATAAATAAATTAATTTATTAATTAATTTGTTCCTCAGGGTAATTACAATATTACCCTTGGCTTGGAAAAGACCATTTTACCCTTGGACCCTCAAAACTTAAGATTTCTTCTTTTGAGTCCGGTAAAAACTCTTTCAATTAAATCTTCGTTTTCGCGAGCCTCACATGGTTGGTTCCAACCTTTCCAAGCTCAATTAACTCCCCAAGTTATTTGTCTTGGTCGTAGTAAGGGTTTTGAGGTCTGGTTCTACACGTATCAATACGTGTGGACCTTGGTCTAATCACAAGCATTCTTGAAAAACCTAAGTCTTGATCCTATTCATTTTTAGGGTTGTTACAATTGACGTATATTATCCTCATAAGTGTTGCTCTGTTATTATCTAATATTTTATTTTTTTATCACTATCCTATATGTTTTTTTTCTTTTTGATTATGCCAAAGGGGGAGATTTTTTCTCCCACAATTTTCATACTGACAGGGGGAGTCAACACAACAGAGAAGTCATGAAGACAAGGGGGAGCTACAGTTCCCAACGGGATCTACACACATAAAGATCACGGAAGTGTCTCCCATAGTACTACACTAAATTATGAATTAATTGTCATTATAAAAAAATGGGAGATTGTTAAGTCCATAGATGCAGTTGATTTTGATAAATGACACTTAAACAATTATTCATACTCTTCGGAGGTAAAGACATCAAAAAGAGATGTGTCTTGATCCCCAAAGAAAGGAAAGAAATAATAAGAGCTTTGAGAATCAATCAAGCATATCTTGATTGATATGATGAAATGAAGTAAAACAATTCAAAAGGAAAGAGAATCACATATGCAACAATAAGAAGGAAAAAAGAATATGATCCTTAAATCAGAGGTAGACTGATTCATACAGTCTTGCAAAGGTCAATCAAGCCTATCATGATATGAATTCAAATCTATGATTCCAGCAAACCTGCATAAGGAAGAACAAGCCAAAAGCTATCTCGAGTAATGATCTGGAAGATCAGAAATTACAAGAGGAAATCAAGTCAAGAATCAAGAATCAATCACAAGAGGAAATAAAGTCAAGAATCGAGGAAATCATCACTAAAAGAAAGGAAGTAATTTTACCATGCACATATTAATTATGGACATGGATCAGCAAATCACTCCAAGTCAAAGAAAGCGATTCTACCATAGTCACATTCAAAATGGATATGGAAAACCAAATCGCCCCAATCAAAGAATATATCAATATCCTTGATTGAAATACCCATTGGGTTTTCCTTTCAAAGAGCATATTGACTTTTATATTAACCTGCGAGTATCTTAGTTGTGAAGTACACACTTCACTTGAACTTATATTGTAATTTTCTTTTATCTTTCATAAAACTCTGTACACCTTTGAGTGAACAATTGTAAAGAAAATAGAAATACAGATCTGAGTGTAGGTTGTACATGTAGAGGTTGTGTCAAAGAAGAAGGTTTCATTTGCATATCAGACGGGCTCTTGATCGTAACATTCTATAACACCCAAGTTCTCAACAAGATCTTAAGGAAATCCTTGTAAAACAAGGGGACTGGACTAGGAACCACATCGGTGATACGAACCAGTATGAAAACACTTTGTGTTATTTACTTACTGCAAGTTTTCATTACTGTTTTACTAATGTGCATGTGGGTTGGCTTACCATAGTAGGTAGTCGACTGAAAGGAATTTTAATTCACCCCCTCCCCCTTTATTGACTTTCAAGAATGCCCTCATCTTCCATTCAAAATTAGATTCCTACTCCATGTTGTTTCCTGAGTCACATCTCTACTTTATCCCCATCCTTCTTTTTGCAAGCATTGTTTTGTTCATAACTCATCCACATGAAAGATAAATGAACCCCTGAGGCTCTCAAATGTGTTTTTCTCGGTTAATCTCGAGTTCAAAAAGGGTATCGTTTCTATTCGCCATACCTTAATCAATACCTTATGTCATTCTATGTCACATTCTTTGAATCTCAACCTTACTATACATCTTCTGATCATGCTGATAACTTTGAGCCCTAACCCATATCTCAGGTTTTACCTATACCAACCTTTGAGGAATATAATGTGAATTCTACATCTCCATCTTCAGTGCCACCACTCCTGACTTATCACTGTCGTTCACGTCCAACATTAAGCCTAGATGATTCGTGTCATGTATTACACCTATCTCTCACAACAAATTTGCCTCCACCTAGACAATCCATTACACTTAAAAAGGTTATACGATCCACTAGTTATACTAACCCCCATTATACTTTCTTGAGTTATCACTGTCTATGATCACCTTATTATGCCTTCATATCATATGTGTCCTCTATTTCCATCCCTAAGACTGCAGGTAAAATCCTTTTTTCATCCAGGATAGAGGCAAACTATGATTGATGATATACATATGAGTGGTACTTGGGATCTTGTTTCCCTTATTGCAGGTAAATCAATTGTTGGTTGTCGTTGGGTTTATGCAGCCAAAGTTAGTCTACACAGTCAAATTGATCGGCTTTAGGCTTGCCTTGTTGCGAAAGGGTATACTATGATATTTGGGTTGGATTACTGCTATATTTTCTCTCTTGTAGCCAAAAAATACCATTTGATCACCATCTAATTTTATTTATGGTTGCCATTCGCCGTTGTCCTCTTCATTATATAGACATTAAGATTTTTTTTGCACGATGATCTTGATTAACAAGTTTATATGAAAGAATCACCTAGTTTTGTTGCTCGGGGATGGGGGTAGTTTAGTAGCCTTTTACCGTTGTAACTTGACTGCACAAGTCACTCTATGGTCTGAAATAGTGTCCTCGAACCTGGTATGAGAAGATCAACACAATATTCAAGAGTTTGGCATGACTCGTAGTGTATTTGTATTTTATCAGCATTCTATACCAAATTTATGTCTCTATTTAGCGATTTACGTTGACAATATTGTTATTACCGGTAATGATCAAGTTAGTATCACTAATTTGAAACATATCTTTTAAGATTTTTAGACTATAGACCTTGGTAAATTATGGTGTTTTCTAAGTATTGAGGTTTCTTAGTTCAAATCAAGTATTGTTATTTCTCAACGCAAGTATACTATAGACATTCTCGAGGAAACAAAAATGATGAGATGTAGACCTATTGACACTCTTATGGTCTTTTTTTTTTTTTTTGGTCTTGGGTGATACTTCCTACGATCTATCTTCAGGGATTGAGTTAATCCTAGTGTTCGTTTCTTCTCAACTATCAAGAATGATGTCGTGAAAGCAGTGGACCTATGTTACAGACAAGAGATTTGAAAAAGAAGTTTAAACACAAAAGGCAACTCTTTCCAGAATATAAAAATGAAGTGTTTAGTTTCTTTTGCTTTTGTTGTAAACAGAACTTTGGCAATGATGTCGAAGCAGTGATATATCTTATTGAATCCCTTCAGAAAAGATGTACTTTTGGTTTTGATATGTAAAATTTATGACTCTACCGCCTTGTGATATATTCATGATGAGTTATCATTTCTTTAAAAAAAAAAATCATTCTGCAACGTCTAATGTAAGCTACATAAGGTTTTTGTATTTTCACACTTCCATTTATTTGTTCATGAATTCTCTGTTCTTAATTCGGAAGAAATGTGATGACTATCAGTATGATTAAATGTTTCTGGAATGATCATTTGAATGTTTCTTACCTAATGTACTGTTAAGTCATTCTACTCAAAAACTCATAATCAATTTACATGGGAAAAGAAATTTTGTTTTCTAGTCTTCTGAACAAATGGTAAATGTTAAATATGAAATCTTCTCATTCATGATAATTATATTGTCACATCCAAAATTACCTCCCCTAGACGTGATTCGCACCCAGCACACAACACCGGCTCGGAAAACCAAGTATTTCCACACCTTAACCATCAATTTACAATATTTAATAAATTAAGTTAGTATTTCAACTAATATGATAATTAATTACAAAAGACTGGTATATAAATCCGAAGAATTATCAAATTCTGAATACCTTTCACTAGGGGGAAGACTTACTCTATAAATTTTGTGCTTGATGCACTTCCAACATATATAATGTCATTATTTCCTGTCCCAACATGAATCATCAATAGGTTGGATACAAAATATGTGGCAAGGGAACAAGGAAAGAAAAGGGTATCACTTAGTCAAATGGAAATCTGGGATCACTGAAAAGAGAGTTGAGGGACTTGGGATCAAGAACATGAAGAATCAGAGCAATGCTTTGATGATAAAGTGGATTTGGAAGTACTCAAATGATACTCAGAATCTGTGCGGCTCAATCATAAATCCAAAATATAAAGAGAGTGATAGTTGGATGACACAGGAGGTTACCACTCCTTATGGTGTTGCTTATGGAAATACGTCAGAGAACTTTGGAATGAATTCAAACCAAACATAAAGATTGAAGTGGTAGATGGCATAAAAACTATATTATGGAAGGATGATCAGCATGCAGAAGGAAATCTTCTGTGACATCCACAATTTAGTTCTTCAGCAACAACGTACTATAGATGACTTATGGACTCCTCAAGGGTAGAATTTTGTATTTGGAAAACACCTCAATGACTGGGAAATTCCAAGAGTAACATAATCTTTTAGAAGCATTGATCAGTTTAGTGGTCTTGAAACAGGGCAGGAAAGGATGCAGTGGTTGGGAAACTAACGTGGTCTGGGCGTGCGGGGGAGCGTTATGAATTCCCACATCAAAAAAGGAATGAGGATTTGGTCTCCATATATGGACTTGGACCATTGGGAACTTGTCACATTATCATTAGACAAGAAATTTATTGGTTGCAAATGGGTCTTCACCATCACCACCAACAACAACAACATACCTAGTAAAAACTAAAATCTCACTAAGTGGAATCTAGGGAGGGTAGAGTGTACACAAACCATCTCACCACCTCATGAGGTCGCAAATGGGTCTTCACTTGAAACATAAAGCTGAAGTCTCCACTGAAAGCTTCAAAGCAGATTGGGTGTCTAAATAAATTCCTCAACATATGGCGTGATTTCAAAGCCAACATTTGGCGCCTTTTGTGAAAATGAACACTACTAATTTCTTTTGTCTTTGCAGCTAAACTTGACGGGGGATTACAAAGGTCTTGATGTGAATAAATGAAGAGTGTGGCATGGGAGGTTCTCCCTGTTTTTTTGTCTTGACTAATTAAGGAAAAGTCATAGCAAATTAAGAGAAACCTTGTGCATATTGAGCAATCTCCTAGAGCTTGGTTTGACCGATTTGGAAATCAATGATCTCCCTTGGTAATTAACAATGCAATGTTTGATCATAACCCTCTCAATGAGACATCAAAGGGTAACTTTCATTTTCTCACAGTTTGTTTGATGCATATATGTTAATGAAAATTGGCAAAGAGGATGATGTCCCATTGAAGAAGTTTAAAGTGGAACAAGAATTTGAGATTGGATCTAGGAGCTACACCTACTTCTTTGGGAATTGAGGTTGCTAGATTAAAAAAAGAGGAATCTTATTTCTCAAAGGGAAGTTGGTTGAGAGAAAAAAGCATGATAAGGTATGTGTGACACCCAACTTAGGGATGCAATTGACTAAGTGCACACTCACTTTAAGCCGACAATTGCTTCAAAAACTACCCCGCAAATGGTAATAGCTCGCCTTAAAATAATATAAAATAAAAACAAGTACATCTCAGCTTAAAAAGAGACCTCGCTAGCAAAGGCCTAACAACACCACCCTGCTCACCAGTTATTACAACAAATCATATTTGAATAGAAGCAATCATAGTGTGCGTCATCGAAGCCCTTCATGTATAAACGAAGTAATGTTGCAGGCAATCGAGGCCAATGATATTTTAGAAAACATATAAAACCTGAACAAAAAATATATGAGCAAGGCCAATAAGACACTGTGCTACGAAGACAAAACTAACAAGCCCTACGCACAACTGATATCTCACATTATGCAACCCAAAGTTTGCCGCCTCTAAGTAGTATTTTATTGTGGCGGAATAGGTCCAAAATACCTTTCATATGAACATGAAAAAACACTAGCAAACGCTCATATCTGGCTACCTCGGAAGAACGGGCAAGTGGCTAATTTGCTAGAATCGTTAAACATGAGGACACATGTGACCTGTCTATCAAGACATGTCAGGCAGAACATAGCATCCAAGTAAACATGGGCATCAGTATCAAATAATGTTA
>JAJJBR010000639.1:0-22792 GCA_022817965.1 Solanum lycopersicoides | reverse complement strand
TTCTAGTTCATACTTAACTAGAACTACTTCCCTTGCCATACTCACTCGGTGCTAGCCTTCTTTCTCAAGAGTATTTCATACATTAGGTTTACATAAAAGGTTCCATATTTAGTTCATAACCCAATTACATTTACCCTACCAAGGAAGGTCCACTAGGGCTACCTCACAATGGCGATAAGAAGCTCATGATGACTTTCTAAGTTTAATATGATGCCGTTCCAGCCAACTAACCTTAAGTCCATCATTACTTTACTTTGGAAGGATACATTACGGCTTACACTTCAATCAATCTTAACCTTCCCCTTAAGTGAAGGTTTGCACATAAGAGACTCTCATAACATCATTTAAAGTCACATGTCATTCATACATTCAAGAATAAGAGTTATAACACCCTAAATCAAGACATCACATATCCATAATCCTATATACATCAAGCAAGAGATACAAGTCAACCAAGACAAGACAATCACATACTTCACTTTAACACATAATACAAGTCATTCTAGAAACACCTCTAAAACAACCTAACATATTCAAGTCACCCTATATATCATCATAACACCATTAATATACTCCACATAGACTCATAAAGTCCAAGTAGGAACAACCAAGACTTAACCTAACACACTCTCATAATGTCAAGTCAAAGTCTAACATGATCACTTAAGGCAACATAACTAGAAGAATACATACATCACTATATAACTTCACATGTAGATAGGTAATGTCATTCGTCACATAATCAAACTACACAAATAGCCACATAACTTCAAGTAATTGCCAATAAGGCCATGCTCATAATATTGCATAAAGTAAGCCGACAAGGCCACAGTCAATAGCAAGTAAAACACATAACACCGCCACCATAAGTGGACCGAACAAAGAACAATATGAATTAAGTATAATTAATACAAATTAAAGAAAATGGAAGCAGACCTTCATCCCCTCATCCACACTTCAATTCATTGCCAAATCAACCAATTCAACATCACAAGGCCTTACCATGGCCATGAACAATAATTCAAAGAAATAACCATAAAACCAATGAATCTACATCAATTCAATCTAGGTTTAACAATCTAAGATCAATTAGATATCAATTGAATACAATTCTTATATCATATAAAGCCCATAAGAAACTACACAACAATTCAACAATATTAGCTTAATATCAAGTAACCCAATAAGTAGTCAAAACTAGGGTTCATCAATTACATGGTTCATAGGTAATTTATGTTAAAATCATCAATTACAATATCAATTAGATCATAATTCAATGTTTAGAAATCATTTATCAAGAATACAAAGAAGCCCTTCATATTCCTTAACCATGTGCCTACATGGGATGTGTCCAAGTTCTACCATTGGCAAGTAGAACAACCTCATCGGAGTAGGATAGAACTCCGGATTCCATGTCTTGCTACCATGGTCTATGTCGGTTATTGCCTATTCTCATCATGTGGAATACCTATTAGCATTAGATAAGTTTATGAGGTTTAGGTGGTGGTATGGGACGCTATCTAGACATTGCACAATAGGCTTTGAAGGTGTTATGTGGAATTTCCTAGGTCTTGTCCAAGACCATTATGTGAGTGTCTTATGTGATGTATTATGTGAGTGTCTTATGTGATGTATGAGTCTTAATGAACTAATGAACTAATGACCTATGTTAGTAACTATGTAAATGAATGAGTACCTAATCTAAAGTGGCTTAAGCATTCCTTAGCTAAAGTGTGAGGAGGGCATGGAAGGATGATCTCTTCATGTCTTATCTTTGGAAGTCTTGAGGATGACTCTAGTTAGGGAAGTTGGTTAATCTTGTTGACATGATCTAAGCCTTAGGTAGTCTTAAGGACTATTTAGGTAATCTTGAAGAGGTCACTATGGACGTTATCTTCTTGATTTACTTAAGTAGGTCTTTTGATAGCCTTTGGGTAGAGAATGTCATCTCACCTATGGTTGGTGATTTAGTGAGAATGATTCTACTATAAGGAGTCCAGAGGATCACTTGAGTGTGTGTAAGGGATTGTATGGGCGGTTCCTTTACATCTTACTCATGGGAGACTTAGGATTCATGATTGGTAGAGAAATCTCACAATAATGTTTATGATTGCTTTGTAAGATGTATGTAACTCATTGTAGGTAATCTTAAGGGTCGTTTAGGCACATCTAGAGAGGGTGTATGGGCGGTCTCTCTTTGTGTGACTTAAGTGAACCTTAGGATGACTTTAAGTGTGGGAATTACATGCTAGAAGATGTTAAAAAGGGAAGGCTAGGACTTCACTGTACAGTGAAGTGAACTCACTGTAAAGTGAGCTTTAAATTTATGAGTTTGGTTTTAATGTTATGTTATGTGTTTTAAATTGATTAATGATGTTATTATGATTAAAATATGATTTGTAAAATGAAAAGATGCATATTTCCAATAAAGTTCATTTTCATGATTTTTATGCATAATGCCATACTTAGTACATGTGGTTGTACTAATTCCATGCTTTATTTTCTATCTATAGTTCTTAATAGGTGAAGAGCTTTGGGAAGTGAAGACTTGGACTTAGAAGATCGTCCAAGAAGAAGTTGAAGTATGTCCTCAATTGACTCGAGGGCATATGTCTTTTATGTTTTCTTTGAAGTATTGTAATAGACTATGTATTTCTATTTTCGTATTGAAGTATGGGCCGTGTCCCAAGTATTCTTGTGTCTTAAGATGATGAGACTGAGACTTAATGTTTTTCTTAATTTCTACTTATATGAAAGAGTTTTAAGACTTCGATATTGTTTTACGAAAAGTTTTAATTCCGCACTACTTTTCACTATGTATATGCAATGAATGATATGAAAGAGGCTTGTCTTAGAACTCCGAGAGTTCGCCGACGCAGGTTACAATCCAAGATTGTACTCTAACTTCTAGGGTATAGTTTTGGGATGTGACAAACTTGGTATCAGAGCATAGGTTGGTGAAAGTGGTTTTAGGAATCAACAAGTCTCATCAAGTCACGTCTAGTAGAGTCTTGACCATCGGTGTGAGTTGCGATACATCTATGGGCAAGAGGCTATATGACGATAGAGTTTGCCTTCTTTTCTACTCCTATGTCGTGCGGTAGAGTAAATGTTATGATTATCCTTCTTATGTGTTTCCTTGTGTTTCTAGGAGATGAATACTAGAAGGATGGCCGCTAGAAGGTTGGAAGAGGAGAGGGTGAATGAGGAGATTCCTCCTCAAGTTGAGCAAGTTGAGCAAGTTCCTCAAGGTGCTCAAGTGCCTCCCCAAGGTGATCATGTTCCTAATGTGGGTGGAGGTAATGAGGTTCCGGTGGTTCATCCGGAGTTGACTACTCAAGAGATTAGAGAGGCTTTGATGGCTTTAGCTCAAGCCGTAACTACTCAAATCAATTTGAGTATGATGCCTAGGGTTGTGGAGAGCACTATGACTTCTAGGTTGAGAGACTTTGTGAGGATGAATCCTCCTATCTTTGTTGGCTCTAAGGTAAATGAGGATTCCCAAGAGTTTCTTGATGAAGTGTACAAGGTGTTGAGTGCTATGGGGTTACATCTAAAGAGAAGGCAGAATTGGCTTCATACCAATTGAGGGATGTTTCTCAAATTTGGTATACTCAATGGAAGGACAATAGGCCAGAGGATTCGGGTCCTATTGAGTGGGAAGAGTTTAAGGGAGCTTTTCTTGGCAAGTACTTTCTCCGAGAGAGGAGAGAAGTCAAGGTGGAGGAGTTTATTAATCTCAAGCAAGGCAATATGAGTGTTGAGGAGTACTCTTTGAAATTCTCAACATTGTCTAGGTATGCTCCTTCTCTTGTGTCCAATCCAAGAGATGAAATGAGTCGCTTTTGTACCGGAGTAGCCGACTTGGTGAATGAAGAATGTCGTACCGCTATGCTTCATGATGATATGACCCTATCTAGACTCATGGTGTATGCACAATCTATTGAGGAGTCTAAACTTAGGAGGATGGCTAGAAGTTTGAAAAGGAGTGTTGCTAGTGATCAAGAGCAACCTAGGTTCAAGAAAAGAGTTCAATCTCAAGAAGAGCCTAGGAGGGCTAAGATGAGGTTTGAGAAAGGAGGTAGTTCCAAGGATGGCAAACCTACTTGTGCCAATTGTGGCAAGAAACACTATGGTGAGTGTCTATTGGGTACCGGGAATTGCTTTGTTGTGTAAGGAAGGACATAAGGCTAGGGATTGTCCTACGATTGCTTCTAGAGGTAGAGAGGGTAAGCAAGTTGCTCCTAGTGTTCCAAAGGAAGATGCTCCAACTAAGAGGCGTTTCTATGCACTCCGTACTAGAGTTGAGAAGCCGGATGAGAATGAGGGTGATGATGATGTTGGTAAGTTCTCTTTCTTTTGTTAAGATTTGAGTTCCTTCTAAGTGGGGGAGTATGGTTTGTAGATGGATAGAAGTTCTTGAATTTGTTGCTTGTGCATGATGTATAGGAGTTTGGTTGAAATTGAATTTCATTACTTCTTGCATTGTGTTTTTATTAACTTTGAGTATGTTATAAGGTGTGTTTATATGATGTTACTTTGCATATTGGCATGTTCATATCATGAATTGCCAAAAAGTTGCATCTTTGGAAAATTTGCTAAAAATCACTGTAGCTTGTTAAACTGCTCACTGTAAAATTTTAGTTAAAATGACTATTTGATTCGTTGGTCTAAGATTGTGGTAATGTGGTTATTAATGATGTATATGAGTAGGGTATTGAGTATAAAATGAGTTTTTGCTATTTGGATTGAAGCATGTGAGTTTTGTAGCTTAACGAGTTATAGAATTGTCTTCTAGTTTCTTGTTGTGTTGCGAATATCTTGACTATGTGAAGTTGATGTTTTCCTCTTGGATATGTGTTGTATGGTTTGGTTATGTGCTGCTAGTTGAGTCTCTTATCTTGGAAGTGTTCGGAGAGTGGCAAGTGTCATTCGAGGACGAATGTTGTCCAAGTGGGGGAGATTGTAATACCTCGAAAATAGCTTAGGTGCTCTAGAGCCTAATATGTTGGTCTTGGTGTTCTAATGTCCTAAATATGCCTAAAATATAGTATATAGGCAGTAGCTAAAATATTAGAGGTGTTGGAAGTCAAACGTCAAGGGACGACTAAGACGTTTGACGACTAAGTCACCAAAATGTCTAAAATGTGGTTATATGTGTTTATGTGTGTTTCATGGTATTTTAAGGTTCTTAATTGAGTTAATATATCATGTATAGGCAGTGGTTAAAGTTTCGTGAAGTTTGGAGGTCAAACGACCAAGAACGTCCAAGGCGTTCGAAAGATATGCCTTGAGTCGACCTTTTACGTCTAGGCGAGTTTCGTCGAGTTTTATGTGTTCGTTTTGGATGAAATTCATGTGAGAGGTTTAAACTTATAGACGATCATTTTGGGTTGGAAACGTCCGGAAATTATCCCCAAGGACCATCAAAGGGTCCTTGAGAAGGACCCAAAAATGTGCAGGCTGTCCCAGGCAGACCTTGGCGACGGAGCAGTCAACGGCCAGTCGTGGCTGTGACGCCCCGTCAGGGTTCCGTCGTGGGGCTTAGCCAAGGGTGAATATTGGAACCTTGGCAAGCCACTGTAGCCACCAACGGAGGGCTGCGACGCCCCGTTGTGGCGTGACGCCCCGTCAAGGGCAGGCGTCGCAAGCACCTGTTCCTGCGCGCAGAGTTCTGCCAAGTCAAGGGGAATTGTAAATTCACCCCACTTCTAAATTAATGTTGGACGGTTATTTGAGGGTCTTATGGGTATTTTAATTAACTATATAAGTAGTTAACAACCTAGAGACTTCATTCTTCCAAATTGAAAACCCAAAACACTTAGAAAATATCCCAAAGACTCCATTGAAGACCCTATTGAAGAGGCAGCTTGGTGAGGGTTTTCGTGTCGAAATTCTTCATCAAAGTGAAGAATTATCATCCTTGAGGTATGGATTTTGATCCTTGAAACTTATTTCATCAAGGAGCCCAACTCTCAAGATGTTTTTCAAAGTTTTCTAAAGTGAATTGTCCAATTTCGGGATTCTACCATGGTTTCTTGCATAAATGATTTCTAAACATTGAATTATGATCTAATTGATATTGTATTGATGATTTTAACATAAATTACCTATGAACCCATGTAAATTGATGAACCCTAGTTTTGACTACTTATTGGGTTACTTGATATTAAGCTAATATTGATGAATTGTTGTGTAGTTTCTTATGGGCTTTATAATGATATAAGAATTGTATTCAATTGATATCTAATTGATCTTAGATTGTTAAACCTAGATTGAATTGATGTAGATTCATTGGTTTTATGGTTATTGCTTTGAATTATTGTTCATGGCCATGGGTAAGGGCCTTGTGATGTTGAATTGGTTGATTTGGCATTGAATTGAAGTGTGGATGAGGGGATGAAGGTATGCTGCCCCATTTTCTTTAATTTGATATTAATTATACTTCAATTCTATTGTGCTTGGTATGGTCCACTTATGGTGGCGGTGTTATGTGTTTTACTTGCAATTGACGTGGCCTTGTCGGCGTTACTTTATGCAATATTATGAGCATGGCCTTATTGGCAACTACTTGAAGTTATGTGGCTATTTGTGTAGTTTGATTATGTGAAGCATGACATTACCTATCTACATGTGAAGTTATATAGTCATGTATGTATTCTTCTAGTTATGTTGCCTTAAGTGATCATGTTAGACTTTGACTTGACATTATGAGAGTAGTGTTAGGTTAAGTCTTGGTTATTCCTACTTGACTTTATGAGTCTATGTGGAGTATATTAATGATGTTATGATGATATATAGGGTGACTTGAAGATGTTAGGTTGTTTTAGAGGTGTTTCTAGAATGACTTGTATTATGTGTTAAAAGTGAAGTATGTGATGTCTTGTCTTGGTTGACTTGTATCTCTTGCTTGATGTATATAGATTATGGATATGTGATGTCTTGATTTAGGGTGTTATAACTCTTAGTCTTGAATGTATGAATGACATGTGACTTTAAATGATGTTATGAGAGTCTCTTATGTGCAAACCTTGACTTAAGGGGAAGGTTAAGATTGATTGAAGTGTAAGCCGTAATGTATCCTTCAAAGTAAAGGAATGATGGACTTAAGGTTAGTTGGCTGGAACGGCATCATATTAACACTTAGGAAAGTCATCACGAGCTTCTTATCGCCATAGTGAGGTAGCCCTAGTGGACCTTCCTTGGTAGGGTAAATGTAATTGGGTTATGAACTAATATGGAACCCTTTTATGTAAACCTAATGTATGAAATACTCTATGAGAAAGAAGGCTAGCACCGAGTGAGTATGCAAGGGAAGTAGTTCTAGTTAAGTATGAGACTAGAATACAAAGAAGCCCTTCATATTCCTTAACCATGTGCCTACATGGGATGTGTCCAAGTTCTACCATTGGCAAGTAGAACAACCTTATCGGAGTAGGATATAACTCCGGATTCCATGCCTTGCTACCATGGTCTATGTAGGTTATTGCCTATTCTCATCATGTGGAATACCTATTAGGATTAGATAAGTGTATGAGGTTTTGGTGGTGGTATGAGACGCTATCTAGACATTGTACAATAGGCTTTGAAGGTGTTATGTGGAATTTCCTAGGTCTTGTCCAAGACCATTATGTGAGTGTCTTATGTGATGTATTAGTCTTAATGAACTAATGAACTAATGACCTATGTTAATAACTATGTAAATGAATGAGTACCTAATTTAAAGTGGCTTAAGCATTCCTTAGCTAAAGTGTGAGGAGGGCATGGAAGGATGATCTCTTCATGTCTTATCTTTGGAAGTTTTGAGGATGACTCTAGTTAGGGAAGTTGGTTAATCTTGTTGACATGATCTAAGCCTTAGGTAGTCTTAAGGACTATTTAGGTAATCTTTAAGAGGTCACTATGGACGTTATCTTCTTGATTTACTTAAGTAAGTCTTTTGATAGCCTTTGGGTAGAGAATGTCATCTCACCTATGGTTGGTGATTTAGTGAAAATGATTCTACTATAAGGAGTCCATAGGATCACTTGAGTGTGTGTGTAAGGGATTGAATGGGCGGTTCCTTCATATCTTACTCATGGGAGACTTAGGATTCATGATTGGTAGAGAAATCTCACAATAATGTTTATGATTGCTTTGTAAGATGTATGTAACTCATTGTAGGTAATCTTAAGGGTCGTTTAGGAACATCTATAGAGAGTGTATGGGCGATCTCTCTTTGTGTGACTTAAGTGAACCTTAGTATGACTTTAAGTGAGGGAATTACATGCTAGAAGATGTTAAAAAAGGAAGGCTAGGACTTCACTGTAACAGTGAATGGACTTCAGTGTTACAGTGAAGTGAACTCACTATAAAGTGAGCTTTAAATTTATGAGTTTGGTTTTAATGTTATGTTATGTGTTTTTAAATTGATTAATGATGTTATTATGATTAAAATATGATTTATAAAATTAAAAGATGCATATTTCCAATAAAGTCCGTTTTCATGATTTTTATGCATAATGCCATACTTAGTACATGTGGTTGTACTAATTCCATGCTTTATTTTCTATCTATAGTTCTTAATAGGTGAAGAGCTTTGAAAAGTGAAGACTTGGACTTAGAAGATCGTCCAAGAAGAAGTTGAAGTATGTCCTCAATTGACTCGAGGGCATATGTCTTTTATGTTTTCTTTGAAGTATTGTAATAGACTATGTATTTCTATTTTCGTATTGAAGTATGAGCCGTGTCCCAAGTATTCTTGTGTCTTAAGATGATGAGATTGAGACTTAGCATTTCTATTACTTTTATATGAAAGAGATTTTTAAAGACTATATTATGTTTTTCTGAAAAGTTTTAATTCCGCACTACTTTTCACTATGTATATGCAATGAATGATATGAATGAGGCTTGTCTTAGAACTCCGAGTGTTTGACGACGCCGGTTACAATCCAAGACTGTACTCTAATTTCTAGAGTATGGTTTTGGGATGTGACAACCTGCATAAGCCTTGACTTACAAACTTTGGTCACGAGACATCGGGTATTGCGTGCCCCCCTTTCCTTTGACCGCACATCGGTCAGCCGACTTCGAGCCTTTGGCTTGCACACAAGGGTAAGCGACATCTGACGTGGCATGTGAACATCTTAATAGCTATGTCGGCCAGTGGCATATGACTTTAACCATGCCTACAAGCACGCACGTGAAATGTGTATATCTAGCAATTGACGTTGGGAAATGGCAGGCGCATTGCAAGTAATGTAGGCTAACCGAATGCAGCATTATCTAAGGCCTGGACGTATAAACAATGTTGTGTGAACATCGGCTAGGAAACTTAAGTAGTGGTTTGAATGCATCAAACATGAGACATCACTTTTGGTCTGCGCGCATCTGCCAAACGACAAGAAGCAACATCCACTACCTGCAAGCATCAGCCGTGGCGTGTGTGCATCGACTCGGCAACATCGGTCATGGACAGCGCATTGACCAAGAGACATCGAGAAATGATAGGTTGCTTTAGACAAGGCCTGTATGTATCGGTCGTAGCGTGTGCGCAATGAGTTGGCAACATCGGTCGTGGCCTACGTACATCATCCAGGCGACATCAGCAAATGGCAGGCACCATCAACCAAGTTCTTCACACATCAGGTGTGTTTTGTGCACATCTAGAAAGCAAAATAGTACAATGTCATGCAACATCATCAAAGGCATGGACGCATAAACTGTGGCGTGTGTGCATTGGATGAGCGATATCGACTTCTGCCAATGGAAGGTACCATCAGCCAGTAATTTTGTCTTTTGTAAAATGACGTCGGCCAACGGCAGGAAGCATCATTCAAGGCGTGCACGCATTTGACAAGACTAGTACGCATGTCGAAAGCGACATTGGCCAATGGAATACAACATTAATGCCTGCCCACATCGGTCGTGGCGTGTGTGCATCGGCTAGGCTATATTTGCATTGGCCAATGTCAGGCAACGTCAGCAAAGGCATGTGCGTTTTGGGCAAGTGACGTTGGCCAACGGTAAGAAGAAACATCCCAAGATTGCACGCCTCAGTCGTGGTGTGTGCATATTTTCAAGGCAACATCGGTGTATGCCAATGACAGACACCTTCATCCAAGGACATTGTGCTTCACGAAAGCGTCATCGCCCAACGGCAAGAGGCATAGTCCACACGATATGGTAGTGGACTATCGCATCGGTTGTGGACTGCCGCATCGGTCGTGGCCTATGCACGTCGCTCAACCGTCATCGGGCGTGGACTTGCCGCATCAGCCGTGGACTGTGGACATCATAAAGTGTTCATCGAGCTTGGCCTTCCCGCATCACCCTTGGCCTGCACACACGGCCAACCGACGTCGGACGTGGGCTATTTGTGTACCATTCCAGAAAATTACACGTCTAGTGAAGAGCCTAGTAGGTCTTTAAGAATGTGTATTCGGGGTACTTTAGTAATTGTCCTATGTTACTTAATTAATTAATTTATCAACTTAATTAATTAATTTAAATGGACAAAACCGAAATCACTAAGCAATTTCTAGATTTCGGTTAAGACAAGTAAGAGACAACCTAGTACCTAACCTAGGATGGTCCAAAAGGTTGGTTATGGTCCTAACAACGTAGGGGTACTTTAGTAATTACCCTAGGTTACTTAATTAATTAATTTATCAACTTAATTAATTAATTTAAATGGACAAAACCGAAATCACTAAGCAATTTCCAGATTTCGGTTAGGACAAGTAAGAGACAACCTAGTACCTAACCTAGGATGGTCCAAAAGGTTGGTTATGGTCCTAAAAACTTAGGGGTACTTTAGTAATTACCCTAGGTTACCTAATTAATTAATTTAGCAACTTAATTAATTAATTTAAATGACTAAAACCGAAACCACTAAGAAAAAATCCAGATTTCGATTAAGGTAAGATTCTTCTAATCCTAGTCAATCTAGGAGGGGCATTTTTGTAATTAGTTAATTGGTCTAACTTAATTAGGTTATATAGTCCAAGTAGAATTAGTTAACATTCTGTTCTTAAAGAGTTAGTTCCACGTTATTCACCCAAAAATGCCACAACTAAAAACAAGAGAAAAACGTTAGAACCCTAGACGATTTCAAGCAAACATTCTTCATGTTTTTTCGTGCAAAGTTCAAGGTGATCTTCGTAGATTTAATTCTACAATAAGGTATGGGTTTATCTCCTAGAATTCTTTCTCCAAGAGGCTTTTCAAACGTTTTTACTTCAAGAATATCGAAACTAGGGTTGTTCCCAATGAATCGCATGTTCATCTCCCTAGTTCTCCCAATTTCCGATTCCTGTAGTATCTATAGTATAATTCTCGATGCATTGTTGTTTGTATGTGGTGTTAACTGATCATTATGTGTATGTTTTAGTGATTTATATGTGAAATGAAAACCTACATGTTTAGATCTGCATGCTTAAGGTGTTATACATGAACGTTGAATGTTATAATGCCTACTTGTGTTCGAGAAGATGAAATCGTTATGAGTTATTCATTGAATTGTTGTATATGTTAATCAAAGGTTAAAGGTTGGCTTGTTTAACATGTTATATTACTATAATGTATTCATGAATGATTGAATTGGCAAGTGATAATATCATAGTTTGATTTATGCAAACAAATTGGCTTAATAACATTATGTCCCAAAATGTGTGAAGCCATACCAATCTTAAATCAATAAAATCATAACGTAGGGTATGCCAATCAATGGGACAAGTCCCAACATACCCTATCCACACAAATTTGTGAATGTAATAGCATTGTATAAGAAGTTATAATTATCATAAAGAATGATACAAGATTAAAAATTAACGTGAACAAGTTAAGGTGAGTAATGAAATAACTAAAACCTTAAGTTATGAAATTGACCTAATATAGAATGGTAAAAGAAGTGAGACAAGTCTCAACTACACTTAATCGTTATGTCAAAAATACTCACATAAAAGGGTGCCAGAGTCCGTGAGACAAGTCTCACTCGCACCATGATGATAATGTAAAGACTTAAGATCATAATCATCAAGTAAAGAGAGGGATGACCAGTCATCCATAGAGTAAGTAAACCTCATAACTAGAAACAAGCTTCCATAATGTTTGAGTGAACTCTAAAAGATAATAATTAAAATCTGAGCTTAGCACCGATATACTAGCAATGAGCTTGTGCCAGCACATGTAAATCTCATGAGATGAGATCACCACCCCGGTGGACTAGGGTCTTCGTACGTCTCATAGTCTTAGAACTATATTGCCAACATAGGGCCACCTAGCTAGTGGACGCCACCCACTAAGAACGCTAGCAAGTTAGGTTTCACCTTGGCCGGTGATTCCACCTCTTTTTAGTGTGGGGGAGACACCGGATTTCATGTTTAGCTCACATGATCTATGTCGGTTATAGCTCAGGAAAGTATCCGGTTTACTACAGCCGTGAACTCCCCTTTTCAGTGTGGGGAAGACAAAGACACGGTATCACCTCAGTCGGTAACCCCTCTTTTCGGTGTGGGTAGGTTCATTGCTCCGGCCCAGAATACGATTAATCCAGCATGGGCTACATGAGCCCCTAGTAGTTTACCGGATAAATTGAGTTGTCGGGCTTGCACTAGAGGTCTTACATCACCCTTCCAATTAGACACTAGGTGCTTTAGCAAGAAAATCCCATCGAATTTGCCTAAGTTATGGAAGTAAATTACTTTCCATCCCATCTCTTAAAGTTTTGCAATATAAGTGGCCCTGCTTCAAAGCCCCAGAAAACCCCCTTACTCTCTCTCTATAAAAAAAAGACCTTTCCCCTTTCCTTAGAGTCAAGTGGCCCAAGGGCTCCCTTAGAAAATGGAAGGCAACATCGTTCATCACTAGTGCAAATCAGGCAAGTGACTTCGGCCAATGAAAGGAAGCATCAGCTTAGGCCTATACGCATTAGCCATGGTGTGTTCACATCGACGGTGATATCGGTGTCATGTAACGATATGAAGTATATGTTAAGGAATGTGCTTCGAGCAAGCGACATCAGCCTTGTATGCAACATCATCCAGGAAACATAAGTCGTAGACTACCTGTATCGGCCGTCGATTGTGCAAATCGCTCAGCCGACATTGACTGTGGACTACCCGCATCGGTCGTGGCTTGTGCACATCGCTCAGTCACTGTCAAGAGTGTACTACCCGTATCTCTCTTGGCCAGCACACAAGGGTCAGCTGACATCGGGCGTTGCTTTCTCGCATCACCTTTGGTCTGCACATACTGGTCAGTCGACGTCGAGCATGGCATGCATGCATCGCCTTTGGTCTACCAACAATGGTCATCCGACGTCGGATGTGGGCTGCCCGCATTGCCTTTAGAATGCACACTATGGTTAGCCGGCGTCGAACATGGGCTGCCACCATGTCCCCGCAGCCTGCACACATTGGCCTGCCTACGTTGAATGGGCTTGAATACATCGTCCGTAGTGTGCACTCATCGGTCTTTCAACATCGAACTTAGCTTCCAATCATCGTCCGTAGCTTTAGCACATTGGTAAGTCAACGTCGGATGTAGCCTGCCTACATCGTCTGTAGCCTGCACACATTGCTCTGCTGATGTCATCCAACCGTTGGTTACATCAACCATGTCCTGCATGTATCTGACGTGACATGTGGGCAGTTCGCAAGAGACGTTAGCCAATGGCATGTAACTTCCACAAAGGCCTGCAAGCACAAACATGGAATATGTGTATCCCACAAGAGTAATCGGCCAATGACATAAGAAATTAGCCAGGGCGTCCACGTACGGACGTGGCATGTGCGCATATGGAAAGTGGCGTCGGATAATGACATGCAACATCATCCAAGTCCTCCATGATCATGTCGCGTGCACATCGACTATGTTACTTCAACCATGGTGTGGCCACATCGGCCAGGCCACATCGGTTGTGGCCTCAGCATAGTGACATCAAATAACGGCAAGAAGCAATAGCCAAGGTCTGCATGCATCACCCATGGTGTGTGGGCATTGACTCGGTGACATTGTTTGTGACCTGCACGCATCAGCCAGGCGACATCGATCAATGACAGGCAACATCAGCCAACGCTTGCACGCATCAGCCGTGGCGTGGGCGCATCGATTGGGCGACATTGTTGTAAACTTTCATGCATCGACAAGGCGACGTTGGCCGACAATAAGGAACATCTGTGAACGTCTTCACGCATCTAACATGGTTTGTGCAGATCTAGCAAGCAACGTCAAACAACTGCATGTAGCATTTTCCAAGGCATGTACGCATACTCCGTGGCGTGTGTGCATCATCCTGGTGACATCGATGTCGGCCAATGTCATGAACCATAAGCCAAGGCTTCTGCTCTTCAGGCAAGCAACATCGGCCAATGGCAACCAGCATCAGCCATGGCCTACACACATTGACATGGTATGTGCGCATCTGGAAAGCAAAGTTTGTCAATGAAATGCAAGATCTACAAGGTCCTGCATGCATCGCTCGTGGTGTGTTTGAATTGATTAGGAGACATTTGCATTGTTCATCGTCAAGCAGTGTAAGGCAAGTCTTCTGCTCTTCGGGCAAGCGACGTTGGCCAACAGATATCAGCCAATGCATGCACGCATCAGTCGTGATGTGTGCACATCCGCAGGGCGACATCAGTATCGACCAATGGAAGGGAGGATCAGACAAGCCTAGTATGTTTCAGGCAAGCGACATCAACCAACATCAAGCGGAATCATCCAGGAGACATTTGTAGTGGACTGCCACATCAACTGTGGGATTTTCACATAACTCAACCATCATATAATTTGTCCTTCAAACATCGCCTTTGGCCTGCACACAACGGTGAGCTTATGTAGGACGTGGGCATCTTGAATCGGTCGTAGCTTGCAAATTTATCAACCAATTTTGGTCATGGACTGCCCGAATATGTCGTGGCTTTTGCACATCGCTTAACCGTCATCAGGTGTGGACTGCCCGCATCCCCTTGGCTTGCAAACAACGGTTAGGCGACATCGGGCAATGTCTGTGCCCATCACCTTTTTCTATGGAAAAACGGTCAGCCGACGTCGGGCTTGGTCTTCCCGCTTCTACTTAGGCCTGCACACTACAATTTTCCGACGTCGTACGTTGCCTTCCCACATCACCTTTGGCCTACACACAATGGTCAGCCGACGTTAGACATGGCTTGACAACATCCCCTTTGTCCTACACACAACTGTCAACCGACATCAGACGTTGGCTACACCTATTGTTTGTAGCATGCACACATCGCTTAGTCGATGTTGGACGTGTCAGCCAGCATCGTCCGTAGCCTACACACATCGATCTGCTGACGTTGGACGTGGCCAGCCAACATAATTTCTGGCCTACATACATCTGTGTGCGCATCCCCTGTGGCCTACACACTTCGATCAGACGACGTTGGACTTGACTACCAGCATCATTTGTGGCTTGCACTTGTTAGACAAGCGACGTCCAAAAACATTTATTTGTGAATTATTGGCGTTAATTTTATAATTTTTTAATGTCTTCCCTATTTTTTATTATTAAATTACCCATTTTCAAGATTTATCAAACAAAAATAAATATTAAAAAATTATTGACATTGTTGAATTTAAGGTTACTATATTCATTTGTGAATTTTTAGCATTAGTTTTATATTTTTCCTATTTTTATTAATGAATTACCATTTTTCAAGATTTACTGTATAAAAGTAAAAACTAAAAAAATTGTTGAAATTGTTGAATTTATGGTTACTATATTTAATTTTGAATTTTTGGCTTTAATTTTAAATTTTAAAAAAATGATTTTCCAGTATTTTTATTCATGAATTACACATTTTTGGGATTACCCAACTAAAATAAAAAGTAAAAAAAATGTTGAAAGTGGTGGATTCAATGTTACTATATTTATTTGTGAATTTTGGTGTTAATGTTTTATTATTTTCATATTTTTCAAATTTTCTATTAATGAATTACCAATTTATGGGATTACCGAACAAAAATAAAAAATCTTTAAAAAATGTTGAAATTGATTAATTTGAGGTTACTATATTTATTTTGAATTTTTTGAATTAATTTTATATTTTTTTCATATTTTCATTCATGAATTACCCAATTTAGGGATTTACCAAACAAAAATACAATTAAAAAAATTGTTGAAATTGTTGAATTTAAGGTTACTATACTTTGAATTTTTGGGGTTAATTTTATATTTTTTCCATAGTTTTCCTTGTTTTATCCATAAAATACTCATTTTCTAGGTTTATGGAATGAAATAAAAATTAAAAAAAATTGTTAAAATTATTGCATTTAAGGTTACTATACTTATTTGTAAATTTTTAGTGTTAGTTTTATACTTTCATATTTTCCCTATGGTTTATTAATCAATTACTCATTCTCGAATTAATCGAAAACAATGCAAATAAAAAATGGTTGAAAACTATTTTTTATATATATAAAAATTTATTTTTGGAAGTTAATATGTGTTTGTACCTTCGAACGTGAATATTTGGGTTGTACATATTCATTATGAATCTTTGGAAAAAATGACGTCAACTCCTCTAAGTCAAAATCCACGCAACTTAATCAAAAGTTCCAAGTGGGCCACGCATAGGACGTGTCACGTGGATATCGGGCAAGCAACGTCGGCCAACGAAAGGCAGCATAAGCGAAGGCATGCACGCATGTATCATGGCATGTGCACATCGGCTGGGCAACATTGGCATCGGACAATGACATGCACCATCAACCAAGACCTGTGCGATTTTGGGAAACAACGCCGGCCAACATAAAGTGACAATGGTAAGGCGACAATGCTGGTGGACCGACCGTATTGGTCGTGGCCTGTGCATATCGCTTAGTCGACATTAGCAGTGGACTGGCCGCATCGCTTGTGGTTTGTCCACACCGCTAAGTCATTGTCTGGTGTGGAATGCCCAAATCTCCCTTGCCCTGCATACAACATCAGCCAAGGCCTGCACACATCTAGTGTGGCATGTGCGCATCTGGTAAGATACGTCAACCAATGTCATGCGGCTTTAACAAGGCCTGCACACATGGACGTGGAATGTACATATCTGTCAAAGGATGTCGTCCAATAGCATGCGACATCAGCCAAGGACTACATGCACAAATGTGGCATGTGCACATCTGGCAAGCGACGTCTGCTAAAGGCATGCAACATCAACAAAGGCATGCACGCATCAATCGTGGTCGGTTCACATCGCTTAGTCGACGTTGGCCGTGGACTGCCCGTATCGGCCGTGATTTGTGCACATTGATTAATCATTGTCAGGCGTGGAAAGCTCGAATCGCCCTTGGTCTGCACACAACGGTATGCCGACATTAGGCATTCCATGCCCCCATCGCTTTTGGTCTGAACACAATGGTATTCCAACGTTAGACGTAGTCTGCTCGAATTACCTTTGGGCTGCACAAAATGGTCAGTCGACGTTGGACATGGGCTGCCAACCTCGTCCAAAGCCTGCAGTCTGCGTATGTCGAACGTGGCATGAAAAAATCTTTTGTATCCTTCACACATCGCTCTACCAACTTCGAATGTGTCCTACCAGCATCATATGTAGTCTGTACACATCGGTGTGCCGACATAGGATGTGTCCTTCCAGCATTTTCCCCAACCTGCACACATCGGTGTATAGATGTCATCCAACGACAGGAAAATCCACCTGCACGCATCAAACGTGGCATGTTCTCATCTAGCAAGCGATGTCAGCCAATGGCATGTAACTTCAGCCAAGACCTGCACGCACAGACGTGGCATGTGCGCATTTTGGAAGAGACGTCATCTAACGGAATGCAACATTAGCCAAGGTGTGCTTACATCAGCCATGTCGTGTGCACATCGGTTGGGCGACTATAACTGTGGTTTATGTGCATCGGCTAGGCGTCATCAGTTATAACTTGCGCGCATAAACCAGGAGATATCAGACAATAATATTGAAGGAATGCATGCATCAGTCATGACGGGTGTTCATCAACTCTGTGGCATCAGTCGTGGACTACGCGCATAGGCCAGGCGATATCTACCAATGAAAGACAACATAATCCAAGATTTGTACGCATTAGCCATGGCGTGTGCGCACACACTGGGCGAAATTGGTCGTGGCGTACATGCATTGGAGAGGAGTTGTCGACCAACCAAAGGCAGCATCAGCTAAGGTCTTCACGCATCTGACGTGGTTTGTGCACATCTGGAAAGCATCGTCAGACAACGACATACAACATCATCCAAGGCATTCACACATAACCCGTGGTGTGTGTGCATGGGCTTGGCGACATCGACATTGGAAATAGGAGGCACATTAGCCAAGTCTTGTATGCTTTGGGCAAGCGACATTAGTCAATGGCAGACAACATCAGCCAAGGCCTAAACGCATCTAAAATGGCATGTCTGCATTTTGAATGAAATATTGGCCAATGAAACGCATCATTAGCCAAGGTCTGCATGCATTGGTCGTGGCGTGTGTGCAACGGCTGAGCGACCTTTGCATCGGCCTACGTTAGGCATCATTAGCTAAGGACGGTGCACATCGGGCAATAGACATTGACTAAAAGCAGGCAACATAAGTTGTGGCATGTCAGTAGGGCGACATCGGCGTCAGCCGATAGCTGGCAGCATGAGACAAGGCGTATCTGCTTCGGTCAAGCGGTATCGGCCAACGATAAGAGGAATTGGCTAGGCGACATTGGTGGTAGATTGTCGTATCGGCCCTGGCTTGTGCACATAGCTCAGAGGACGTCAGGCATGGACCAGCCACATCGGTCGTGGCCTATGCACACAACCCAGTGGTCGTCAGACATGTCCTTTCCCAATTGCCCTTGTCCTACACACAACGGCCAGCAGACGTCGGACATGGGCCACCCGCATCCGCCGTAACCTGAACATTGCTCAGCCGACGTCGTTAATGAAATGCTCGTGAGGGTTGTGGTTTGTGCACATCGCTTAGCCATTATGGGGCATGGACTTCCCGCATCTTCCTTGGCGTGCAAACAATGGTCAGGAGACATAAGGTGTTGCCTTCTCCCATTGACTTTGGCCTACACAATGACCAAAAGACGTCGGGCGTTGCCTGCCCCTATCGCCTTTGGCCTACACAAGAGTCACCCAATATTCAAAGTGGCCTTAACGCATCGCCTTTGGCATGTACACAATGGAAAGTCGACATTTGACGTGGCCTGCCAGAATCACCTTTTTCCTGCACACAACGGTCAGCCTACGTCGGGCTTTGCCTACATGCATTTACTTTGGCTTGCACACAATGGTTAGCCGACGTCGGGCGTGGTGTGCCCATATTGCCTTTGGCATGCACAACATATACAACAATCGTAAGACATGGTTTGCCCTCATCGCCTTTGGACTACACACAGGTCACCCGACGTCGAACGTGGGTTACCAACATCGTCTTCATCCTACACATATCGGTCTTCCAACATAGAACGTGTTCTAACAGCATTGTCCGTAGCCTGCATACATCAGTCTGCCGACGTCCAACATGGCTTGCCACCATCGTTCTTATCTTGCAGAAATTGGTCTATCGACATCGGATATGACATGTCAGCATCATCTGTAGCCTACACACATCGGTCTGCAAATATCGGTTAACAATAGGCAACATCAACCAAGGACTACATGTATTTGTCGTGGCATGTGCGCATCTAGCAAAAGATGTCGGCATGCGACTTTAGCCAAGGACGACACGCATGGATAAGGAATGTGTGTATCTTGCAAGAAACATTGTCCAAAGGTATGCGGCATCATCCAAGGCTTGTATGCACGTACATGGCATGTGTGCATCTAGAAAGAGACGTCGGCAAACGACATTTAACATCAGCCAAGAACTGCAAGCATTAGATGTGTCGTGTGCACATTAGCTCGACCACTTAAGCCATGGTCTAAGCGCATCGACTAGGAAACATTGCTTGTGGACTATGCACATAAACCAAGAAACATCGGTCAACGAAAAGAGGCATCGGCTAGGCGACACTAGTCGTGGACTGTCGCATTGGTCCAAGACTGTACAAATTGCTCGGGCGACATCGGGCGTGGACCAGCCACTTCACCCGTGGCCTGTGCACATCACCCAGCGTTCATCATGCTTTGCTTTCCTTCATCGCTCTTGTCCTGCACACAACGACCGACCGACGTCAGACGTGAAATGCTTGCATCGTTTGTAGCATGCACATTGCTCAATCATCGTCTCCTATTGACTGTGTACATCGAACGTCGCTTGTGAAAATAGCTCATCTATCATCGGGCATGGATTACCTGCATCACCCTTGGACTATGAACAATAGTCAGGAGACATCGAGCGCTCACTGCCCCCATCATCTTTTTCCAGCGCACAACACTCAGCCGACGATAGACATGAGCTGCCAGCATCGTCTGGTGACAGCACATATCAGTTTGTTGACGTCAAACATTGCCTGTTAGCATCGTCAATAGCCTGCACACATCGGTCTGTAGACGTTGAACGTGGCCTTCTATAATCGTCCGTAGCCTGCACATATCGGTCTAATGACAATAGATGTGGTCTGCCAGCATTGTGCGTAGCTAGCCAATATCAGTATGCACATGTCGACCAATGACTTAAAGCATCAGCCAAGTCCTGCATGCATCTTGTGTGGCGTGTGCTCATATGGCAAGCAATGTCGGCCAATGGCATACGACTTCATCCAAATCATGCACACACGAACATAGAATGTGAGTATCTGGCATGAGACTTTAGCCAATGGCATGCGACATCAACGAAAGTCAGCATGCGCGAATGTGGCATATGTGCATCTGGAAAGCGATGTCGCCCAACTGCATCCAGCCTAATCCACGGCCTGTACACATTAGTCCTGTTGTGCGCACATCGATAGGGCGGCTTCAACCATTGTCTGAGCACATCGACCATGCAACATCGACTTTGGCATGCGTGCATCAGCCAAAAGACATTGCCAATGGGAGGCAGCAACACGAAAGGCCTGCACGTATCAGCCGTCTGTGTACACATTGACTCGGCAACATCAGTCTTGGCCTGCACGCATTGGCCAGGCGACATCGACCAATTTTAGGCAACATCAGCCAAGGCTTGCACACATCAAACGTGGCATGTGCACATTAATTGGGCGACTTTAGTTGTGGTATGCATGCATCGGCCAGACGATGTTGGCCAATTGCAGGAACCATCAGCGAAGGTATTGTACACATCTTGCAAGAGACGTCAGACAATGACATACATCATTATCAAAGGCATGCATGCATTACCTGTTGTGTGTGTGCATCGGCTGAGCGACATCGACGTCAGCCAACGACATGCACCCTCAACCAAGGCTTGTGCGCTTCAGGCAAGAGACGTCAACCAACGGCAGGCAACATCAGCCAACACTTGCAAGCATCTTACATGGCATGTGCGCATCAAGAAAGCGACGTTCGTTAATGGAATGCATCATCACCCAAGGCTTGCATTACTCGGTCGTCGCGTGTGTGCATCGCTTGGGCGACATTTGCAACAGCAAACATTAGACAGTATTAGGCAATGCTTGTGTGATTTGGGAAAACGACGTTAGCCAATAACACGCAACAATAAGCAAGGCCTCCATACATCTGTCATGGCGTATGCGCATCGACTCTGAGGGCGACATCAACCAATGGCAGGCTGCATCAACTAAGGCTTGTACGTATCATTCGTGGAGTGTGTGCATCGATAAGTGAAATAGGACGTGTCCTCATGCATCGTCCAGGCGACATCAGTAAATGGCAGGCAACATCAACCAAGGTCTTCACGCATCTAGAAAGCGACGTCGGACAATGTCACGTTGCATCATCCAAGGCATGGACTCATAACTTGTGGCGTATGTGCATTGGCTGAGATATCAACATCAGCCAATGGAGGACAACATAAGCCAAGGTTATGTTCTGCAGGTAAACGACGTCTGCCAATGGCAGGTAGCATCAGCCAAGGGATGCACGAATATGACATGACATATGATCGTTTGGAAAGCGACATGGGCCAATGGAATGCAGCACAATCCAAGGCTTACACGCATTGATCGTGGAGGGTCTTCATCGACTGGGTGATATTTACATTGGCCAACGTCAGGCAGCATCAGCCAAGGATTGTGTGCTTCAGGCAAGTAACGTTGGCCATGGACAGGCAACATCAATCAAGGCCTTCACACAATAGTTGTGGCTTGTGCACATCAGCAAGGTGACATTGGATTTGGCCAACGACAAACACCATTATCTAAGGCATGTATGCTTCAAGTAAGCTTCATCGGCCAACGACAATTGGCATACGCCAAACAACATTGGTCGTAGACTGCCACATCATTTGAGGCCTCTGCACATCGCTCAGCCGACGTAGGGCTTGGATTGGACGAATAGGTCCTGGCCTAAGCACATCACTCAGAGGTAATCGATCTTGTCCTTCCTGCATCACCCTTGCCCTGCACACAATGTCCATTGAACGTCAACCGTGTGTTGCCTTCATCGGCTGTAGCCTGCACATTTCTCAGCTGACATCGCTCCTGGACTGCCTGCATCAGCCATGGCTTGTGCATATCGCTAAGATGGCGTCGGCCAATGAAAGGCAGCATTATCTGTTTCTAGTGTGCATTGGGCAAGTGATGTTGGCCAACGGAATGCAGCATTAGCCAAGGCCTATACATATGAGTCATGGTGTGTGCGCATCGATTGGGCGACATCAGTGTAAGGCAATGATAGACAACTTCTGCAAAGGAATGTGCGCTTTGGGCAAGCGACGTCGGCCAACAACAAGCAGCATCAGCAAGGCGACATTAATTGTTGACGCCCACATCG
>JAJJBR010000638.1:30000-31380 GCA_022817965.1 Solanum lycopersicoides | reverse complement strand
CCCTTACATATAATATATGAATTGGTGGACAAACAAAACAAAAAAGAGAGGAAATTTTATTAATTAAATAAACTTCTTCAATCAACTTATCTTATAAAAAATTTGATGATGAAATAGGAAAACAATAAAAAATCAATAGAGTAATGTAATATAGAGAGTAAGGTTCTACATTAGATTAGTATAGAAAGGATTTGCACGCTATCTAATATATGATAGCAGCCAAGAAATTGAGTTCTTCCTTCTTTCTTCCAACTTTGAAAGTACCGATAGATACTATCATATAAAAAGAAGAGGTGGTCTGACTAACTCAATGAAGTGAATTTTTCAAAAACATGCTCAGAAAAATGAGAAAAACGGAGTTTTTGAAAAGAAAAAGAAATCCATTTTAGCATTTAGACGAAAAAAATATTATGATTCTTAAGAACTCAACGGGCCCTTCCCCTTCGAATCAAACAAACAAAGAAGGGAATCCCGTTAAGTTCTTACGCTTTCATGTTGACAACTCAATTCAGTCGATTACTACAGGGATGAACCCAATCCGGAATATGAACCATAAAAGAAAATACCTATTAAACCGATTACAAGAATACCAGCTACAGTACCTATTATCCAAAGAGGAATCCTTCCAGTAGTATCGGCCATTTACCCCACTTCCCTCCAGATTTCATCAAGTGGTCATGCTAGAGACATAAACAGTCATGGATAATTAAATTATGAGATCCTTCCGAATGAGCTAAGAGAATCTTATTTATTCTCTTTCGTTTTCTTAATTGAAGAAATAATTGGAAAATAAAACAGCAAGTACAAAAATGAGTAATAACCCCCAGTAGAGACTGGTACGATTCAATTCAACATTTTGTTCGTTCGGGTTTGATTGTGTCGTAGCTCTATAATTCGGATTAAGTTTATCGTTGGATGAACTGCATTGCTGATATTGATCCCAAAAAAAAGACGGTAGGTACAGCTAGGCCGTGAACAGCCAACCATCGTACTGTAAAAATTGGATAGGTTCGATCTATAGTCATTAGGGCCTCCTAAAACGATCTACTAAATTCATCGAGTTGTTCCAAAGGATCAAAACGGCCAGTTATTAATGGAATTCCTTGTCGGCTCTCTGTAAAATACTCGTTTGGCCGCGGGCTTCCAAACACATCGTAAGCTAAACCTGTGCTGACAAATAACCAACCCGCAATGAATAGGGAAGGTATAGTAATGCTATGAATGACCCAGTATCGAATACTGGTAATAATATCAGCAAACGAACGTTCTCCTGTGCTTCCAGACATGCTGAGCTCCACATATTCTTGTACAGTCAAAGAAGATCGATTCCGTAAAAGATGAGATCAGTAAATGACAATTAACTGAAATTTCATCTTTGTG
>JAJJBR010000638.1:22500-25000 GCA_022817965.1 Solanum lycopersicoides | reverse complement strand
GAATGATGGTGAATTACTTCTATTTAATAGAATATTCAATTCGAAGATAAAATCTCAAATCACAGATTTGCGCGAAATCCATGTTATTTTCCTTGAACCGCTACAAAATCAACAATTCCATAAGCTTGGGCTTCTGTTGCTGACATAAAAATATCTCTTTCCATATCTTCGTGTATAACCCAGAAGGGTTGGCCCGTTTTTTCTGCATAAACCCTTGTGAGGGTTTCACGCAGTTTCGCCATTTCTACCGCTTCCAGGACAAATTCGCCTACTTGTGCCATATAAAAACCACTATAAGGTTCATGTATCATTACCCTGATGATATAACAAAATAAAAGCTTCCCCTATCTCGCATGATAAAGCAAAGAGAAAAGAAAGATAAAGAATAGAAAAAAGATAGAATTGAACAACCGTACAGGCATCTTTTGTGCATACGGCTCTACAAGAAAATTGACCCCCATTGAAGAAAAAAATAGAATCTATCAGACTCAGATGGGTAAATAATCAAATTGCCATCCTTCCTTTCGGAGGAATTCAAAAATACTATGATGGCTCCGTTGCTTTATATGTTTATTTTTTCTTTTTTTTGTCTGTGATTCAGCAATCCCAAAGTTTCTTTTTAATCCGATCAAATAAGGAAAAATTATTTTTTTTCGTACTCTTTCATAACATAAATATTGTTAAGAACTCTCCGGCATGAAAACAAAAAGTTTGTGACGCTGAACTGAACTCCCGATAGATAATAGAAAATCGGAAATACCCCTTATCTCATACTACTCTCTCGATACAGAATCTAATGTTTTGAAAAAAAAACAATACAAAAATTTCTCATATCGAATTCGAAGTGCCATGCTATTATTACTTAGTATTCATATGGCGAAGGCATAGTCTTCTTTTTTCTCTCAAATAAAAACCTCATTGGCGCCAAGCGTGAGGGAATGCTATACGTTTGGTAAGTTGTCCTCCGGCCAGGATAAAAGATCCCATTGAAGCAGCTAATCCTAGGCATATTGTATGGATATCTGGTCGCACAAATTGCATAGTATCATAAATGGCGATCCCAGGTATTACCCAGCCCCCAGGAGAGTTTACAAACAAATACAGCTCTTTGTTCTCATCCTCCATACTGAGATACAACATAAGACCAATAAGTTGATTCGCAAGGTCGGTACTAATCCCTTGGCCTAAAAAAAGTAATCTTTCTCGATAAAGTCGGTTGATTAGGGTAAAATTGTATCCCTTAGGAACCGTACATGCGCCTTTTGATGCATACGGTTCAAAAAAATTGTGAATCAATGTAGAGATTCCAGTCCTCTTTCTTTTTTTCTACAAAAGTTCTTTCTTACTTCTAACGAAAGGGCTTTTCTTCGATTTTTCAATAAAGACGAGTTTTTACTCCTTTTTGATATTTTCTATTATAAAATTCGAAGTTATAAGAAAGGGTCATTAAACTTATCGAATTAACTTCTCATTGATGTATTCTTTCATCGAGATTTAATCCAAACCGCGATGGTATTTTCTTGTTCCTGAATGGGTCTGTTTCATCTTTTTAGGTTTATGCTCTACTCCGGGTAAAGATCCGCCCGATTTGGATTTGTACATATAGGACAAATGCTCCCATTACCATTTCTTTTTGTATTTTTTTTTTTTTTCAATTCATTTTATACAAGTATTTATTAGAGTTGAGATAACTTTGCTTGACAATTAGGATCTCTTTACAAAGAAAAAATATGAATAGCAATCATAGATATCTTACATAGATATCTTACCAATCCAATTGGGTTTTTTCTAAACGGAGCCTGGATACTTCATTTATTTAGTCCAACCAAGCCAACCATAAATTATTCTAATTGATAATAGTAATATGAATCCCCTCAAAAATGGATCTAATTGCACTTCACGCTCCAAATTTTTGATGATTCAATTTATCTTTCTTGGGCGAAACGGGGGATATCTCGATCGGGGGAGAAAACGGGGAAATACCATATGACCCAATATATCTGACAAGTCGCACTATACGTCAACCCAAGATGACATTTGATCTCCAGGATTTCGGAATATAACTCTTGGAACACCAATAGGCATTAAATGAAAGAACGAATTAAATACTATATTTCACTTTGAGGTGGAAACGTAACAATTTTTTTTATTGTCTTTATAATATTCATATTGGTTTTTATCGTATTTATTTTATCCATAGATTCTCAAAATTCATAAAGAAAGACAGAATGAATAAACTCAAATTATTACGAATAGGTCTTTCTAATGATAAATAAGTATGGACTCATTCGCTCATAGAAAATGGGATCAACTCCCCCATTGCGTATTGGTACTTATCGAGTATAGAATAAATCTGCTTCTCTTTGTTCCTACGAACAGAATTGTTCCATTATTACCAACAGAATAGAAACCCTTGTTCGGAAATAATTGACTCAACAAGAGTGGTCCATAGGATAGTCATATTATAGTCTTTTCCAATGCAATAAAGTTACGTAGTGTT
>JAJJBR010000638.1:12500-17500 GCA_022817965.1 Solanum lycopersicoides | reverse complement strand
TGCATGTAATGTAGGCTTAGCCGTTTTAGAACCATCAATGATTGGTGAACCGGCGGATCCATTTGCAACCCCTTTGGAAATCTTACCTGAATGGTATTTCTTTCCTGTATTTCAAATACTTCGTACAGTGCCCAATAAATTATTGGGGGTTCTTTTAATGGTTTCAGTACCTGCGGGATTATTAACAGTACCTTTTTTAGAGAATGTTAATAAATTCCAAAATCCATTTCGCCGTCCAGTAGCGACGACTGTCTTTTTGATTGGTACCGCAGTCGCCCTTTGGTTGGGCATTGGTGCAACATTACCTATTGATAAATCCCTAACTTTAGGTCTTTTTTAAATTTTTTAATTGATTCAATTGTGAACTAACACGACATATGTATCTAGGGAATAGTTTCTTCAAAGCGAATTCTCCCTAGATACATCTATTCAATTTCATTATTAATTTCTTTCTAATATCTAATATATGATATATTAATTGTGCTAAATTGTGCTTTTTCAATCTATTTTCACTAAGTAAGTCCAATAGATTTAAAACTTATTTTTTGCTAAATCAATTACGAAATATTTTTCTAAAATGCCCAATATCTGTTTTATATCTTCGCTACGAAAATGTTCAATTTTCATAAGATCTTCTTGGCTGTTATTCAAAAGGTCCAATAATGTATATATATTGGACATTTTGAGGCAATTATAGATCCTGGAAGACAATTCTGATTGGTCAATAAAAATCGATTTCAATGCTATTTTTTTTTTGTTTTTTATGAGTTTAGCCAATTTATCATGAAAGGTAAAAGGGGATAAAGGAACCGTGTGTTGATTGTCCTGTAAATATAAGTTGTCTTCCTCCATATGTAAAAAGGGAATAAATAAATCAATTAAATTTCGGGATGCGTCATGAAGTGCTTCTTTCGGAGTTAAACTTCCGTTTGTCCATATTTCGATAAAAAGTATCTCTTGTTTTTCATTCCCATTCCCATAAGAATGAATACTATGATTCGCGTTTCGAACAGGCATGAATACAGCATCTATAGGATAACTTCCATCTTGAAAGTTATGTGGCGTTTTTATAAGATATCCACGATTTCTCTCTATTTGTAATCCAATACAAAAATCAATTGGTTCCGTTAAACTAGCTATATGTTGTGTATTATCAACGATTTCCACATAAGGTGGCAAGATGATATCTTGAGCAGTTACATATCCAGGACCCTTGACACAAATAGACGCCTCAGAAGTTCCATATAAATTACTTCTCAATACAATCTCTTTCAAATTCATTAAAATTTCATGTACCGATTCTTGAATGCCCGTTATGGTAGAATATTCATGTGGTACTTTCTCAGATTTTACACGTGTGATACATGTTCCTTCTAGTTCCCCAAGTAAAGCTCTTCGCATCGCAATGCCTATTGTGTCGGCTTGGCCTTTCATAAGTGGAGACAGAATAAAGCGTCCATAATAAAGGCGTTTACTGTCTGTTCTTGATTCAACACACTTCCACTGTAGTGTCCGAGTAGATACTGTTACTTTCTCTCGAACCATAGTACTATTATTTGATTAGATCATCGAATCTTTTATTTCTCTTGAGATTTCTTCAATGTTCAGTTCTACACACGTCTTTTTTTCGGAGGTCTACAGCCATTATGTGGCATCGGAGTTACATCCCGTACGAAAGTTAATAGTATACCACTGCGACGAATAGCTCGTAATGCTGCATCTCTTCCGAGACCGGGACCTTTTATCATGACTTCTGCTCGTTGCATACCTTGATCCACTACTGTACGGATAGCGTTTGCTGCTGCGGTTTGAGCAGCAAACGGTGTTCCTCTTCTCGTACCTTTGAATCCAGAAGTACCAGCTGAGGACCAAGAAACTACTCGACCCCGTACATCTGTAACAGTGACAATGGTATTATTGAAACTTGCTTGAACATGAATAACTCCCTTTGGTATTCTACGTGCACCCTTACGTGAACTAATACGTCCATTCCGACGCGAACTAATTTTCGGTATAGCTTTTGCCATATTTTATCATCTCGTAAATATGAGTCAGAGATATATGGATATATCCATTTCATGTCAAAACAGATTCTTTATTTGTACATCGGCTCTTCTGGCAAGTCTGATTAGCCCTGTCTTTGTTTATGTCTCGGGTTGGAACAAATTACTATAATGCGCCCCCTCCTACGGATTAGTCGACATTTTTCACAAATTTTACGAACGGAAGCTCTTATTTTCATATTTATCATTCCTTACCTTAATTCTGAATCTATTTCTTGGAAGAAAATAAGTTTCTTGAAATTTTTCATCTCGAATTGTATTCCCACGAAAGGAATGGTGAAGTTGAAAACCTAATCCTTCAAATCTTTGTTGTGGAGTCGATAAATTATATGTCCTTTGGTTGAATCATAAGGACTTACTTCAATTTTGACTCTATCTCCTGGCAGTATCTGTATAAAACAAAGTTCCTTTGAGGTATCAACTAATGCGAAAGATATTAGACAACTCTCCCCCCTTTTTCGCAAATAGGAAGTTTCGAATCCAATTTGCATATTATAAAGGATTACCAGATATAACACAAAATTTCTCCACCTATTCCTTCTAGTCGAGCCTCTCGGTCTGTCATTATACCTCGAGAAGTAGAAAGAATTACAATCCCCATTCCACCTAAAATTCGCGGAATTCGTTGATAATTAGAATAGATTCGTAGACCAGGTCGACTGATTCGTTTTAAATTTAAAATATTTCTATAGGGTCTTTTCCTATTCCTTCTATGTCGCAGGGTTAAAACCAAAAAGTATTTGTTGTTTTCTCGATGTTTTCTCACGTTTTCGATAAAACCCTCTCGTAAAAGTATTTGAACAATATTTTCGGTAATATTAGTAGATGCTATTCGAACCACCCTTTTTCGATCCATATCAGCATTTCGTATAGAAGTTATTATCTCAGCAATAGTGTCCCTGCCCATGATGAACTAAAATTATTGGGGTCTCCAAATTTGATATAATCAACGTGTTTTTTACTTATTTATTTTTGAATATGATATGAATTATTAAAGATATATGCGTGAGACACAATCTACTAATTAATCTATTTCTTTCAAATACCCCACTCGAAACAGATCACAATTTCATTTTATAATACCTCGGGAGCTAATGAAACTATTTTAGTAAAATTTAATTCTCTCAATTCCCGGGCGATTGCACCAAAAATTCGAGTTCCTTTTGGATTTCCTTCTTGATCAATAACAACTGCAGCATTGTCATCGTATCGTATTATCATCCCGTTGTCACGTTTGAGTTCTTTACAGGTACGCACAATTACAGCTCTGACTACTTCTGATCTTTCTAGGGGCATATTTGGTACTGCTTCTTTGATCACAGCAACAATAACGTCACCAATATGAGCATATCGACGATTGCTAGCTCCTATGATTCGAATACACATCAATTCTCGAGCCCCGCTATTATCCGCTACATTTAAATGGGTCTGAGGTTGAATCATTTTTTTAATCCGTTCTTTGAATGCAAAGGGCGAAGAAAAAAAAAAGAAATATTTTTGTCCAAAAAAAAGAAACATGCGGTTTTCTTTCATATCTAAGAGCCCTTTCTACATTTTTTTCTATTACATTACGAAATAATGAATTGAGTTCGTATAGGCATTTTGGATGCTGCTAGTGAAATAGCCCTTCTGGCTATATTTTCTGTTACTCCACCCATTTCATAAAGTATTCGCCCCGGTTTAACAACAGCTACCCAATATTCAGGGGATCCTTTTCCTGAACCCATACGTGTTTCTGCGGGTCTTAGTGTAACTGGTTTGTCTGGAAATATACGTACCCATATTTTTCCACCACGACGTGCATTTCGTGTCATTGCCCGTCGGCCTGCTTCTATTTGTCGAGATGTAATCCAAGCAGGTTCAAGTGCCTGAAGAGCATATTTACCGAAAGAAATACGATTACCTCGATAAGATATTCCCTTCATTCTGCCTCTATGTTGTTTACGGAATCTGGTTCTTTTGGGGTTATAGTTGATGGTTGGTTCTGAATTCCATCTCTACTACAGAACCGGACGTGAGAGTTTCTTCTCATCCAGCTCCTCGCAAATAAAAGGATTCAAAAAAATTCAATTTGAATTAAGCTAGAATAGTAAATCTTAAGTTAAGATATATAAGATATATATATGTATTTACTGAGTAATACCTTGAACGTGGGCTTCTTTGAGATTTCATTAAATCTATTAGTAATTTGTATATCTTGTTTGAATAGATAACTAAACTTTGTAGTTTTCTAAAGAGAAATAAAAAAAATTGTATTATTATACCAAATCCTTATTTTGTCCTTTATTGTATTGTCCTAAATTTTGCAATAAAAAAGTTTTCGCGGGCGAATATTTACTCTTTCAATCCCTATTTCATTTGTAGGGTTAACTCGTGACTTCTCAGATCTCAGAATACATGAATTAATCTATGGTTCGTTCCGCCATCCCGACCAGTGAATCATTAAGATTCCTTTTTCAATAGAATCTTTTGCATTCACAAGTTCCGTCGTTCCCATCACTTCTTACTTAATGGTTAGGTCCGAATTCTACAATGGAGCTCAGAATCAAATTGGTTCTTGAGTCAATCTTCTCAGTCTTTATTGGCTCGAAGCTCTTGATTTTTTGTTCTATTTCTATAAGAAGATTCTTTTTAGTATGGTATGAATGCGTATTGATGCTTTATTACACTGCCTTTTATGAGATTACTCATAGACCTTACATATTGGAATTTTATATCATTGGTATTCTTTTTCTCTCTTTCTCTCATCCTTCCGTTTATCCACATCTTTTTTGTCTATTTTGCTTTACAACTTAGAATCAGATTTTTTTTTTTATGCAAAAGATTTCAGTTGCTACAAAGATATGACCTATATATCATATCTTGACTGGTTCTTTAGATCCAGATAATGCGAAGTGATGGGTTGGTTATTAGTTCTATAGTTTTTAGTTCATACTA
>JAJJBR010000637.1:0-21380 GCA_022817965.1 Solanum lycopersicoides | reverse complement strand
TGGTTGGCCCTCACGGCCATTCCGACCCATTTTAAAGTTAAAATAGCCCGAAGTGCGCATACCGATGCATAGCCAAATCTTGACGGACGTCCACAAAATATTTGGCACTATTGACGCCGGGATCCGGATCACCCAAAAATGGTGTGCTATAGCACACGAAAAGTCGTCGAAATGGGGTATGCGCGCTTCGGGGCTATTTTGACCTTGAAAATGGTCGGAATGGCGTGAGGGACAACCGGATGCATAGCCAACGTCTTGACGACGTCCACAAAAATTTTGGCACTTTGACTGTGATCCGGATCACCCAAAAAATGGTGTGCTATAGCACACGAAAAATCATCGAAATGGGGTATGCGCGCTTCGGGCTATTTTGACCTTGAAAATGGGTCAGAATGGCCGTGAGGCCAACCGGATACATAGCAAACAGCTCACTGAACGTCCACAAAATTTTTGGCACTTTTGATCGGGATCCGGATCACCCAAAAAATGGTGTGCTATAGCACACGAAAAATCGTCGAAAGGGTATGCGCTTCGGGCTATTTTGACCTTGAAAATGGGTCGGAATGCCGTGAGGGCCAACCGGATGCATAGCCAACCTTGACGGACGTCCAAAAATTTTGGCACTTTTGACGTCGGATCCGGATCACCCAAAAAAAGGTGTGCTATAGCACACGAAAAATCGTCGAAATGGGGTATGCGCGCTTCGGGCTATTTTGACCTTGAAAATGGGTCGGAATGGCCGTGAGGGCCAACCGATGCATACCAACGTCTTGACGGACGTCCAAAAATTTTTGGCACTTTTGACGTCGGGATCCGGATCACCCAAAAAATGGTGTGCTATAGCACACGAAAAATCGTCAAAATGGGGTATGCGCGCTTCGGGGCTATTTTGACCTTGAAAATGGGTCGGAATGGCCGTGAGGGCCAACCGGATGCATAGCCAAGGTCTTGACGACGTCCACAAAATTTTTGGCACTTTTGACGTCGGATCCGGATCACCCAAAAATGGTGTGCTATAAGCACACGAAAAATCGTCGAAATGGGGTATGCGCGCTTCGGGCTATTTTGACCTTGAAAATGGGTCGGAATGGCCGTGAGGGCCAACCGGATGCATAGCCAACGTCTTGACGGACGTCCACAAAAATTTTGGCACTTTTGACGTCGGATCCGGATCACCCAAAAAATGGTGTGCTATAGCACAAAAAATCGTCGAAATGGGGGTATGCACGCTTCGGGGCTATTTTGACCTTGAAAATGGTCGGATGGCCGTGAGGCCAACCGGATGCATAGCCAACGTCTTGACGGACGTCCACAAAAATTTTGGCACTTTTGACGTCGGGATCCGGATCACCCAAAAAATGGTGTGCTATAGCACACGAAAAATCGTCGAAAGGGGTATGCGCGCTTCGGGCTATTTTGACCTTGAAAATGGGTCGAATGGCCGTGAGGCCAACCTGATGCATAGCCAACGTCTTGACGGACGTCCACAAAATTTTTGGCACTTTTGACGTCGGGATCCGGATCACCCAAAAAATGGTGTGCTATAGCACACGAAAATCGTCGAAATGGGGTATGCGCTTCGGGGCTATTTTGACCTTGAAAATGGGTCGGAATGGCCGTGAGGGCCAACCGGATGCATATCCAACGTCTTGACGGACGTCCACAAAAATTTGGCACTTTTGACGTCGGGATCCGGATCACCCAAAAAAGGTGTGCTATAGCACACGAAAAATCGTCGAAATGGGGTATGCGCGATTCGGGCTATTTTGACCTTGAAAATGGGTCGGAATGGCCGTGAGGGCCAACCGGATGCATACCAACGTCTTGACGGACGTCCACAAAATTTTGGCACTTTTGACGTCGGGATCCGGATCACCCAAAAAATGGTGTGCTATAGCACACAAAAATCGTCGAAATGGGGGTATGCGCGCTTCAGGGCTATTTGACCTTGAAAATGGGTCGGAATGGCCGTGAGGGCCAACCGGATGCATAACCAACGTCTTGACGGACGTCCACAAAATTTTGGCACTTTTGACGTCGGATCCGATCACCCAAAAAATGGTGTCTATAGCACACGAAAAATGTCGAAATGGGGGTATGCGCGCTTCGGGCTATTTTGACCTTGAAAATGGGTCGAATGGCCGTGAGGCCAACCGGATGCATAGCCAACGTCTTGACGGACGTCCACAAAAATTTTGGCACTTTTGACTTCGGGATCCGGATCACCCAAAAAATGATGTACTATAGCACACGAAAAATCGTCGGGTATGCGCGCTTCGGGGCTATTTTGACCTTGAAAATGGGTCGGAATGGCCGTGAGGGCCAACCAGATGCATAGCCAACATCTTGACGGACGTCCACAAAATTTTTTGGCACTTTTGACGTCGGGATCCGGATCACCCAAAAATGGTGTGCTATAGCACACGAAAATCGTCGAAATGGGGTATGCGCGCTTCGGGGCTATTTTGACCTTGAAAATGGGTCGGAATGGCCGTGAGGGCCAACCGGATGCATAGCCAACGTCTTGACGGACGTCCACAAAATTTTTGGCACTTTTGACGTGGATCCGGATCACCCAAAAATGGTGTGCTATAGCACACGAAAAATCATCGAAATGGGGGTATGCGCGCTTCGGGCTATTTTGACCTTGAAAATGGGTCGAAATGGCCGTGAGGCCAACCGATGCATAGCCAAGTCTTGACGGACGTCCACAAAATTTTTGGCACTTTTGACGTCGGGATCCGGATCACCCAAAAAATGGTGTGCTATAGCACACGAAAATCGTCGAAATGGGGGTATGCGCGCTTCGGGGCTATTTTGACCTTGAAAATGGGTCGGAATGGCCGTGAGGGCCAACCGGATGCATAGCCAACGTCTTGACGGACGTCCACAAAATTTTGGCACTTTTGACGTCGGGATCCGGATCACCCAAAAAATGGTGTGCTATAGCACACGAAAAATCGTCGAAATGGGGTATGCGCTTCGGGGCTATTTTGACCTTGAAAATGGGTCGGAATGGCCGTGAGGGCCAACCGGATGCATAAACGTCTTGACGGACGTCCACAAAAATTTTGGCACTTTTGACGTCGGGATCCGGATCACCCAAAAAATGGTGTGCTATAGCACACGAAAAATCGTCGAAATGGGGGTATGCGCGCTTCGGGCTATTTTGACCTTGAAAATGGGTCGGAATGGCCGTGAGGGCCAACCGGATGCATAGCCAACGTCTTGACGGACGTCCACAAAATTTTTTGGCACTTTTGACGTCGGATCCGGATCACCCAAAAAATGGTGTCTATAGCACACGAAAAATCGTCGAAATGGGGGTATGCGCGCTTCGGGGCTATTTTGACCTTGAAAATGGGTCGGAATGGCCGTGAGGGCCAACCGGATGCATAGCCAACGTCTTGACGGATGTCCACAAAATTTGGCACTTTTGACGTCGGGATCCGGATCACCCAAAAAATGGTGCTATAGCACACGAAAAATCGTCGAAATGGGGTATGCGCGCTTCGGGGCTATTTTACCTTGAAAATGGGTCGGAATGGCCGTGAGGCCAACCGATGCATAGCCAACATCTTGACGGACGTCCACAAAAATATTTGGCACTTTTGACGTCGGGATCCGGATCACCCAAAAAATGGTGTGCTATAGCACACGAAAAATCGTCGAAATGGGGGTATGCGCGCTTCGGGGCTATTTTGACCTTGAAAATGGGTCGGAATGGCCGTGAGGGCCAACCGGATGCATAGCCAAGTCTTGACGGACGTCCACAAAAATTTTTGGCACTTTGACGTCGGATCCGGATCACCCAAAAAATGGTGTGCTATAGCACACGAAAAATCATCGAAATGGGGGTATGCGCGCTTCGGGGCTATTTGACCTTGAAAATGGGTCGAATGGCCGTGAGTGCCAACCGGATGCATAGCAAGCTTCGACGTCCACAAAAATTTTTTGGCACTTTTGACGTCGGGATCCGGATCACCCAAAAAATGGTGTGCTATAGCACACGAAAAATCGTCGAAATGGGGGTATGCGCTTCGGGGCTATTTTGACCTTGAAAATGGGTCGGAATGGCCGTGAGGGCCAACCGGATGCATAGCAACGCTTGACGGACGTCCACAAAATTTTTGGCACTTTTGACGTCGGGATCCGGATCACCCAAAAAAAGGTGTGCTATAGCACACGAAAAATCGTCGAAATGGGGGTATGCGCGCTTCGTGGCTATTTTGACCTTGAAAATGGGTCGGAATGGCCGTGAGGGCCAACCGGATGCATAGCAACGTCTTGACGGACGTCCACAAAATTTTTGGCACTTTTGACGTCGGGATCCGGATCACCCAAAAATGGTGTGCTATAGCACACCCAAAAAATGGTGTGCTATAGCACACGAAAATCGTCAAAATGGGGTATGCGCGCTTCGGGGCTATTTGACCTTGAAAATGGGTTGGAATGGCCGTGAGGGCCAACCGGATGCATAGCCAACGTCTTGACGTACGTCCACAAATATTTTTGGCACTTTTGACGTCGAGATCCGGATCCCCAAAAATGGTGTGCTATAGCACACGAAAAATCGTCGAAATGGGGTATGCGCGCTTCGGGCTATTTGACCTTGAAAATGGGTTGGAATGGCCGTGAGGGCCAACCGGATGCATAGCCAACGTCTTGACGGACGTCCACAAAAAATTTGGCACTTTTGACGTCGGGATCCGGATCACCCAAAAAATGGTGTGCTATAGCACACGAAAAATCATCGAAATGGGGGTATGCGCGCTTCGGGGCTATTTTGACCTTGAAAATGGTCGGAATGGTCGTGAGGTCCAATCATAGACAACGTCTTGACAGACGTTCAAAAAAATTTTTGGCACTTTTGACGTCGGAATCCGGATCACCCAAAAAATGGTGTGCTATAGCACACAAAAAATCGTCAAAATGGGGGTATGCGCGCTTCGGGGCTATTTTGACCTTGAAAATGGGTCGGAATGGCCGTGAGGGACAACCGGATGCATAGTCAACGTCTTGACGGACGTCCACAAAAATTTTTGGCACTTTTGATGTCGGGATCCGGATCACCCAAAAAATGGTGTGCTATAGCACACGAAAAAATTGTCGAAATGGGGTATGCGCGCTTCGGGGTTATTTTGACCTTGAAAATAGGTCGGAATGTCCGTGAGGGCCAACCGGATGCATAACCAACGTCTTGACGGACGTCCACAAAATTTTTGGCACTTTTGACGTCGGGATCCGGATCACCCAAAAAATGGCAAGGGGACGGGGACGGGACTGGGGGACGGGACGAAGGGGGACGGGACGGGACAGGGGACGGGGAGGGGGGATTTGTACCGGGACCGGATTGGGGGACCGGGATTGGGGGAAAAAAAATAGGTCCCATCCCGTCCCACTATATATACGGGATGGGATGGGATTTGGGGGGACGAGACGGGACGGGACGGGACGGGACGGGGGATTTTTTTTGTTTTTAAATACTTATATATTTATATTGAAATTATACGTCTTCAGCTAATAAATTTTAAATTTAACTTTTAATTTTCAAATATCAAAATAAATTTTCAAATTTAAAGTTTCAATTTTCAAATTTCAAGATTCATGTTTCAAATTTCAAGTTTCAACTTTAAAGTTTTAAATTTCAAATTTGAGAAGTTTAAATTTGTATTTTAAATATTTTAAAGTAATGTAAATTGTAAACTTGAAATTTGAAATGTCAAGTTACAAGTTTTAAATTAAGTATTTTAAAGTTAGTTTAGTACTTTAGTTAGTTTAGTATTTTAATATATATTTAATTGTATATATTAAATTAAAATGCAAAACAATAATTGTATAAAAAAAAAACTTGAATAAAAGTTAAAACCTTCAAATTTATTCAATAGAACTTAGAAGTTACAATTAACAAATATTAGTGGAGTAACTGCAGCCACCTTCTAGGAAGGGTTCTGTTTCAATAAGTTCTCATACGTAAAACTAATATTTGTTACAGATATTAGATGAGTAACTAATTTACGCAGCCACCTTCTAGGGAGGGTTCTGTTTCAATTAGTTCTCGAATGTAATCTAAAAATATCTGTTTTCTCCTTTAAAATTTAATTCTAATTGTCGCATCATATCGATGGTGATATCCTCCGGTGTTGGCAAACTTGCTAGAAATTCTTGTGCATCTAATTCATCATCACTGCATTCAATTTGTGTTTTGATCCAACTTGCTTGTTTTTTACTTAACTTTGGCAAATTATTATTCCTCCTTTCGGCATTGCACCAGTCTCTAAATAAAACTGTTGTTTCCAAACTGTCTTCCGCCAATGAATGTCTATGATCACCAATTTGAAACCTAGCCGCACTGAAAGCAGCCTCCGATGCAACTGATGAAGCTTGAATAGCTAGAACATCACGAACCATTTTGCTCAAAGTTGGAAATGCATCGCTTCGCCTACTCCACCATCCTAATAAATCTTCATTGCCATCTTTGATTTCCAATGCTTCTAAAGATTGATTAAGATATTCTTCAAAATCATCACGGTTAATAGAATTAAGACCAAGAATACCTCGCATATAACTTGAAATTGGAAGTGACAAATCAATCTCAACATTAGAAGTTTGACCAACTTCTCCTTGAAAATTTTCCGTAGTTCTATATTTTTCATACAATAGTTTTGCTTCTATTTTTATGCTAGACTTACACGTTTTTGGAATTTCTTCCGGTAAAATTTCTAAAGTTTCATAAAAAGTGTCAACAAGGGCTTGCACACCTTGTAATTTATAAGCAGGATGAAGTAAAGTAGCCGTTAAAAAAACTTGAGGAATAGGAAAAAAATATTTTTAAAATTTTTCAATCATACCTTCAATTGCAACTCTAAATTTATCTATTTTTTTATATTTACAAAATTGAATTGTAAGAGCACAAATATTTATTAATACGGATGAAATAGTAGGATAATAAATTCCAGAAAACATGGTAGTAGCATCATAAAAAAGTCTTAAAAATTATAATAGTTCTTTAGTTTCTTCCGAATCTTCATCACAAATTCTATCTAATGGATCAGCATTATGAACATTAAACACCATTTGTATGGGTCTTCTATATTTGTAACCAACCGAAAGCATTTCGTAAAGAGAATTCCACCTTGTTTTAATATGTTTTGGAATTTTTCTAGGTGACAATTCACATAGTAAACAACGCTCATTAAATTCCCTAATTCTAGCAGCATTATTTGTATGAAAAATCCAGGCAACGGCATATTCAATTTTTACGCTACCACAATCAAATAATGAAATACCATCTTGTACAACTAAATTTAATATATGTGCAACACATCTAACATGAAAAGCATTATTGTCAATTGGACATAATCTAACTTTTAACATGTTAGCAGCGTTTGTATTATTAGATGCATTATCTAATGCGATAGACATTATTTTATCTATAATCATGTAATAATCTAAAACATTTTAAATATTTGAAGCTAAATATGCACCAGTTTTTCTCTCTATACATAGTTTATAACTTATAATTCTTTTTTGCAAATTCCAATTATGATCAATCCAATGTGCAGTAATAGTTAAATAATCATTTCCATTAACACTACGACCCATGTCCGAAGTTATAGACACTCTACTATCTAATATGCTAAATATACAACGAAGAAATTGACAATGTTTACCTTGAAATTCAAAAACATCAGATTTAACAGTATTTCTTGAAAACCCTCTATAATCCGGATTATAAGTTTGTTGAATATATTCAATAAAACCGGTATTTGAAGGAAAACTATAAGGCAAACCACAAACAGAAACCATTTTAGCTAAATTTTCGCGATCTAATTCCTTATTATATTTACGATGTGTTATTAGACCAGCGGGGTTAAAAGGATCTAATGTTCCTTGAACCATGTTAGAATCCCCTACCGATGCATTACCGGTAATATCAAATTCATTAATTGAAATTCTTTTTTTTCTATTGGCTAATGCTTTAGCTTCTTTATATTGAATCGGCACACAAGATAACAAATGTCTATTTAATCCCCCCGTTCCACCTTGACCCCCACCTTGTTTATGTTTAAAAGGTTGCTTACACTTATTACAAATAGCAACACTATTTTCGTTATCGAAAGTCATAAATTGCCACACAATAGAAGTTTTAGGGCGTTGATACTTCACCTTCTCCCTTGTGGGAGGTATAAGGGGTGGATGTCCAAAATTTTGCTCCGGTAAATTGATAGTCTCATTTGGAACTTCTGTCACAGGACTAGTAGGTATTTCTTCTAACTCCTCCTCTCCCAAATCAGCTTCTACTCTTCACCTGAATTTTCATCAACATTAGGATTAATATTACCATAACGTCGTTCTAAACTTTCGTGATCGAGTTGAACATTTGAACCAATATCATAAGGAGTATCATCAACATAAGTAGAATCATTTATGTTAAATTTAACTCTACTAGTTGATTTAGATGAAGTACCACCACTTTTACTACTCTTTTTTTCTTTACTATTTTTTTTACCAAAATTAAATAATTTAAAAAGTCTACTTTCTTCGTTATCTTGTGCTTTCTCTTTTCCTTTACCGCTATTTTTTTTGCTAGAACTCATACTTAATTATATATAAAGTGTAATATAAAAAGAATAATAACACAAAAATAAAGACGAAAAATAAAATATATAAATGTTATGAAACGAATGTACCAAACGTCTGCATTAATAGCAGACGTTAAACAGATTGTTGAAGCTTGTGGTTTGTTGTAACTTGTAATTTGAAACTCCAATCAATACTTGATAACAAATATGAGATAATATAATTATATATATTGATATAATATGAAAATTTCGAATTAAAAATTGAAATATATGGATTATAATAATATGAGAATTAAAATGGAATAGAAATTAAGATTGACACTTGAGAGTTGAGAGTTGAGAAGATATAGAAAAATAGATGAGAGAAATTAGAATAGATGATTTTGTAAGAAATTGTAGGAAATAGGGATATTCATAATATTAAAAATGGGTTAAAGTGTAATTATTATAACTTGAGGGTTTAAATAAAAGTTTTAAAAGTAGGGGGGTGGTAGGGGGTGTTTGGGAACACAAAAAGTGGCAAAAATCCGTTGGGGGCCCACTAGCCATTTCCCCAACGGATGAAAAATGGTAACTTTTTAAAATTTTTAAAAAAAATAATAAAATAAGGGGGGGATCCCGCGAACTGGCCGGTTCAACTGGGCCGGGATCGGGCCTGGTCGACCGGGACACAGGGGTGAACCGGCCATTGACCGGTCCCCTCAACCCCCACCCCTTAAACCCCTTAAACAGAAACGGATGGGCCGGGCGAGACGCGGGTCGGGGCGAGACGCGGGCCGGGGCGGGATATTCCGGTCCCCCTGCCACCCCTAGCTATAGCACACGAAAAATCATCAAAATGGGGTATGCGCGCTTCGGGGCTATTTTGACCTTGAAAATGGGTCGGAATGGCCGTGAGGGCCAACCGGATGCATAGCCAACGTCTTGACGGACTTCCACAAAAACATTTGGCACTTTTGACGTCGGGATCCGGATCACCCAAAAAATGGTGTGCTATAGCACACGAAAAATCGTCGAAATAGGGTATGCGCATTTCGGGGCTATTTTGACCTTGAAAATGGGTCGGAATGGCCGTGAGGGCCAACCGGATGCATAGCCAACGTCTTGACGGACGTCCACAAAAATTTTTGGCACTTTTGACGTCAGGATCCGGATCACCCAAAAAATGGTGTGCTATAGCACACGAAAAATTGTCGAAATGGGGGTATGCGCGCTTCGGGGCTATTTTGACCTTGAAAATGGGTTGGAATTGCCGTGAGGGCCAACCGGATGCATAGCCAACGTCTTGACGAACGTCCACAAAATATTTTGGCACTTTTGACGTCGGGATCCGGATCACCCAAAAAATGTTGTGCTATAGCACACGAAAAATCGTCGAAATGGGGGTATGCGCGCTTCGGGGCTATTTTAACCTTGAAAATGGGTCGTAATGGACGTGAGGGCCAACCGGATGCATAGCCAACGTCTTGACGGACGTCCACAAAAAATTTTGGCACTTTTGACGTCGGGATCCGGATCACCCAAAAAATGGTGTGCTATAGCACACGAAAAATCGTATAAATGGGGGTATGCGCGCTTCGGGGCTATTTTGACCTTGAAAATGGGTCGGAATGGCCGTGAGGGCCAACCGGATGCATAGCCAACGTCTTGACAGACGTCCATAATATTTTTTTGGCACTTTTGACATCGGGATTCGGATCACCCAAAAAATGGTGTGCTATAGCACACGAAAAATCGTCGAAATGGGGGTATGCGTGCTTCGGGGCTATTTTGACCTTGAAAATGGGTCGGAATGGACGTGAGGGCCAACCGAATGCATAGCCGATATCTTGACGGATGTCCACAAAACAATTTGGCACTTTTGACGTCGGGATCCGGATCACCCAAAAAATGGTGTGCTATAGCACACGAAAAATCGTCGAAAAAGGGGTATACGCGCTTCGAGGCTATTTTGACCTTGAAAATGGGTCGGAATGGCCGTGAGGGCCAACCGGATGCATAGCCAACGTCTTGACGGACGTCCATAAAATTGTTTGGCACTTTTAACGTCGGGATCCGGATCACCCAAAAAATGGTGTGCTATAGCGCATGAAAAATCATCGAAATGGGGGTATGCGCGCTTCGGGATATTTTGACCTTGAAAATGGGTCGGAATGGCCGTGAGGGCCAACAGGATGCATATCCAACGTTTTGACGGACGTCCACAAAAATTTTTGGCACTTTTGACGTCGGGATCTGGGTCACCCAAAAAATGGTGTGCTATAGCACACGAAAAATCATCGAAATAGGGTATGCGCGCTTCGGGGCTATTTTGACCTTGAAAATGGGTCGGAATGGCCGTGAGGGACAACCGGATGCATAGCCAACGTCTTGACGGACGTCCACAAAAACTTTTGGCACTTTTGACGTCGGGATCCGGATCACCCAAAAAATGGTGTGCTATAGCACACGAAAAATTGTCGAAATGGGGGTATGCGCGCTTCGGGGCTATTTTGACCTTGAAAATGGGTCGGAATTGCCGTGAGGGCCGACCGGATGCATAGCCAACGTCTTGACGGACGTCCACAAAATTGTTTCGCACTTTTGACGTCGGGATCCAGATCACCCAAAAAATGTTGTGCTATAGCACACGAAAAATCGTCGAAATGGGGGTATGCGCGCTTCGGGGCTATTTTAACCTTGAAAATGGGTCGGAATGGCCGTGAGGGCCAACCGGATGCATAGCCAACGTCTTGATGGACGTCCACAAAAATTTTTGGCACTTTTGACGTCGGGATCCGGATCACCCAAAAAATGGTGTGCTATAGCACACGAAAAATCATCGAAATGGGGGTATGCGCGCTTCGGGGCTATTTTGACCTTGAAAATGGGTCAGAATGGCCGTGAGGGCCAACCGGATGCATAGCCAACGTCTTGACAAACGTCCATAAAATTTTTGGCACTTTTGACGTCGGGATCCGGATTACCCAAAAAATGGTGTGCTATAGCACACGAAAAATCGTCGAAATGGGGTATGCGCGCTTCGGGGCTATTTTGACCTTCAAAATGGGTCGGAATGGCCGTGAGGTCCAACCGTATGCATAGCCAACGTCTTGACGGACGTCCACAAAAAGTTTTGGCACTTTTGACGTCGGGATCTGGATCACCCAAAAAATGGTGTGCTATAGCACACGAAAAATCATTAAAATGGGGGTATGCGCTTCAGGGCTATTTTGACCTTGAAAATGGGTTGGAATGGCTGTGAGGGACAACCGGATGCATAGCCAACATCTTAACGGATGTCCACAAAAACTTTTGGCACTTTTGACTTCGGGATCCGGATCACCCAAAAAATGATGTACTATAGCACACGAAAAACCGTCGAAATGAGGGTATGCGCACTTCGGGGCTATTTTGACCTTGAAAATGGGTCGGAATGGCCGTGAGGGACAACCGGATGCATAGCCAACATCTTGACGGATGTCCACAAAAACCTTTGGCACTTTTGACTTCGGGATCCGGATCACCCAAAAAATGATGTACTATAGCACACGAAAAATCGTCGAAATGAGGGTATGCGCACTTCGGGGCTATTTGACCTTGAAAATGGGTCGGAATGGCCGTGAGGGCCAATCGGATGCATAGCCAACATCTTGACGGACGTCCACAAATATTTTTGGCACTTTTGACGTCGAGATCCGGATCACCCAAAAAATAGTGTGCTATAGCACACGAAAAATCGTCGAAATAGGGGTATGCGCGCTTTGGGGCTATTTTGACCTTGAAAATGGGTCGGAATGGCCATGAGGGCCAACCGGATGTATAGCCAACGTCTTGAACGGACGTCCACAAAAACATTGGCACTTTTGACGTCGGGATCCGGATCACTCAAAAAATGGTGTGCTATAGCACACGAAAAATCATCGAAATGGGGGTATGCGCGCTTCGAGGCTATTTTGACCTTGAAAATGGGTCGGAATGGCCGTGAGGGCCAACCGGATGCATAGACAACGTCTTAACGGACGTCCACAAAAAGTTTTGGCACTTTTGACGTCGGGATATGGATCACCCAAAAAATGGTGTGCTATAGCACACAAAAAATCATTAAAATGGGGGTATGCGCTTCAGGGCTATTTTGACCTTGAAAATGGGTTGGAATGGCCGTGAGGGCCAACCGGATGCATAGCCAACGTCTTGATGGGCTTCCACAAATAATTTTGGCACTTTTGACGTCGGTATCCGGATCACCCAAAAAATGGTGTGCTATAGCACACGAAAAATCGTCGAAATAGGGTATGCGCGCTTCGGGGCTATTTGAAAGCGTTTTCCTTCCCCCGCCGCACCTCCCTCCCTTCGTCGAGCCTTTACTTTAATGTTTGGGGAAAGCATTCCCTTATCTGAACTTGGTGGGCATTCTTTCATCAGAAGTTTTCATTTTTGATCGAATTCCGTCTAGTAAGCCTCGAGATCTTACAGATGCTGTTGAGAATCGTCATTAAACAATCATGTATCAGATGCACCATCCCTTGAAGTAAATAAAGGGGGCAAAGATGCGGATTTGACCCGCACCTTGAAAATGGGTCGGAATGGACGTGAGGGACAACCGGATGCAAAGGCAACGTCTTGACGGACGTCCACAAAATTTTTTGGCACTTTTGACATCAGGATCCGGATCACCCAAAAAATGGAGTGCTATAGCACACGAAAAATCGTCGAAATGGGGGTATGCGCGCTTCGGATCTATTTTGACCTTGAAAATGGGTCGGAATGGCCGTGAGGTCCAATTGCATAGCCAACGTCTTGACAGACGTCCACAAAAATTTTTGGCACTTTTGACGTCGGAATCCGGATCACCCAAAAAATGGTGTGATATAGCACATAAAAAATCGTCGAAATGGGGGTATGCGCGCTTCGGGGCTATTTTGACCTTGAAAATGGGTCAGAATGGCAGTGAAGGCCAACTGGATGCATAGCCAACGTCTTGACGGACGTCCACAAAATATTTGGCACTTTTGATGTCAGGATCCGGATCACCCAAAAAATGGTGTGCTATAGCACACGAAAAATCATCAAAACGGGGGTATGCGCGCTTCGGGGCTATTTTGACCTTGAAAATGGGTCAAAATGGCCGTGAGGGCCAATCGGATGCATAACTAACGTCTTGACGGACGTCCACAACAAATTTTGGCACTTTTGACGTCGGGATCCGGATCACCCAAAAAATGGTGTGCTTAGCACACGAAAAATCATCGAAATGGGGGTATGCGCGCTTCGAGGCTATTTTGACCTTGAAAATGGGTCGGAATGGACGTGAGGGCCAACCGGATGCATATCCAACGTCTTGACGGACGTCCACAAAAAGTTTTGTCACTTTTGACGTCGGGATCCGGATCACCCAAAAAATGGTGTGCTATAGCACACGAAACAATGTCGAAATGGGGGTATGCGCGCTTCGTGGCTATTTTTACCTTGAAAATGGGTCGGCATGGCCGTGAGGGCCAACCGGATGCATAGCCAACGTCTTGACAGTCGTCCACAAAAAGTTTTGCACTTTTGACGCCGGGATCCGGATCACCAAAAAATGGTGTGCTATAGCACACGAAAAATCGTTGAAATGGGGGTATGCGAGCTTCGGGGCTATTTTGACCTTGAAAATGGGTCGGAATGGCCGTGAGGGCCAACCGGATGCATAGCCAATGTCTTGACGGACGTCCACAAAAATTTTGGCACTTTTGACGTCGGGATACGGATCACCCAAAAAATGGTGTGCTATAGCACATTAAAAATCGTCCAAATGGGGGTATGCGCGCTTGGGGCTATTTTGCATTTGAAAATGGGTCGGAAGGGCCGTGAGGGCCAACCGGATGCATAGCCAACGTCTTGACGGACGTCCACAAAAAATTTTGCCACTTTTGACGTCGGATCCGGATCACCCAAAAAATGGTGCGCTATAGCACACGAAAAAATCATCGAAATAGGGGTATGCGTGCTTCAGAGCTATTTTGACCTTGAAAATGGGTCGGAATGGCCGTGAGGGCCAACCAGATGCATAACCAACGTCTTGACGGACGTCCACAAAATTTTTGGCACTTTTGACGTCGTGATCCGAATCACCCAAAAAATGGTGTGCTATAGCACACGAAAAATTGTCGAAATGGGGGTATGCGCGCTTCGGGGCTATTTGACCTTGAAAATGGGTCGGAATGGCCGTGAGGGCCAACCGGATGCATAGCCAACATCTTGACGGATGTCCACAAAAACGTTTGGCACTTTTGACTTCGGGATCCGGATCACCCAAAAAATGATGTACTATAGCACACGAAAAATCGTCGAAATGAGGGTATGCACAATTCGGGGCTATTTTGACCTTGAAAATTGGTCGGAATGGCCGTGAGGGCCAACCGGATGCATAGCCAACGTCTTGACGGACGTCCGTAAAATTGTTTGGCACTTTTGACATCGGGATTCGGATCACCCAAAAAATGGTGTGCTATAGCACACGAAAAATCATCAAAATGGGGGTGCGCGCTTCGGGGCTATTTTTACCTTGAAAATGGGTCGGAATGGCCGTGAGGGCCAACCGGATGCATAGCCAACGTCTTGACGGACTTCCACAAAAATTTTTGGCACTTTGACGTCGCGGATCCGGATCACCCAAAAAATGGTGTGCTATAGCACATGAAAAATCATCGAAATAGGGTATGCGCGTTTTGGGGCTATTTTGACCTTGAAAATGGGTCGGAATGGCCGTGAGGGACAACGGATGCATATCCAACGTCTTGACGGACGTCCACAAAATTTTTTGGCACTTTTGACGTCGGGATCCGGATCACCCAAAAAATGGTGTGCTATAGCACATGAAAATTGTCGAAATGGGGGTATGCGCGCTTCGGGGCTATTTTGACCTTGAAAATGGGTCGGAATGGCCGTGAGGGCCAACCGGATGCATAGCCAACGTCTTGACGGACGTCCACAAAATATTTGGCACTTTTGACGTCGGGATCCGGATCACCCAAAAAAAGGGTGTGCTATAGCACACGAAAAATCGTGGAAATGGGGGTATGCGCGCTTCGGGCTATTTTGACCTTGAAAATGGGTCGGAATGGCCGTGAGGGCCAACCGGATGCATAGCCAACGTCTTGACGGACGTCCACAAAAACTTTTGGCACTTTTGACGTCGGGATCCGGATCACCAAAAAATGTGTGCTATAGCACACGAAAAATCGTCGAAATGGGGTTGCCGGTATGCGGCGCTCGGGGCTATTTTGACCCTTAGAAAACATCGGCCGTCGAATCGGCCGGAGGGCCAACCGAATGCATAGCCAAACTTCTTGACGGACTCCCACAAAAATAAAAAACAAACTGTTAGCCACTTTTTGATGTCGGGATCCGGATCACCAAAAGAATGGTGTCGTATAAGCTCACGAAAAACTCATCGAACATGGTGGTATGCGCTCGGGGATTTTGACAATTCGAAAATGGGAATCGGAATGGCCGTGAGGGCCAACCGAATGCATAGCACAACGTCTTGACCGACGCGCCACAAAATTTTTTGGCACTTTTGACGAGTCGGGACCGGATCACCCAAAAAATAGTGTCGCGTAATAGCACACCCGCAGAAAAAGTTATCGAAATTGGGTATGCGCGCTTCCGGGCTACAGCTTTGACCTTGAAAACAATGGCGATCCGCAAATGGCCGTGAGGGCACCCCGGATGCCATAGCCAAACGATCTTGAACGGACGTCAACACAAAATTGTTGGCACTTTTGACTGTCCGGAGATCCCGGATCACCAAAAAATGGTAAGATGCTATATGCACACGAAAATCGTGCCAAATCGAGCAGCGGTATGCGCACTATCAGCGGACATATTTCTCTGACCTTGAACAACTGGGTCGGAACTGGCCGTGAGGACCAATCGTAGCACTTACCCAACGCTTTGCGAACGGTCCACAAAAGATTTTTGACACATTTGCGACGTCGAGATTCGGATCACCCAAAAAAATAGTGTAGCTATAGCCACACGAAAAAACCGTCGAAATGGGAGATATGCGCACGCTTCGGGGCTATTTTGACCATTGAAAAATGGCGTCGAAATGGCCGTGAGGGCCACCCCGGATGCCATAGCCAACATCTTGAACGGACGTCCACAAAAATTTTTTGGCACTTTTTGACGTCGGGATCCGGATCACCCAAAGAAATGGTATGCTATAGGCACACGCAAAAAATCGTCAAAATGGGGTAGCGCGCTACGGGGCTATTTTGACCTTGAAACAAATGGGTCACGAATTGGCGTAGGAACAACGGATGCCAATGCAACCGTCTTGACGGACGTCCATAAAACAATATTTAAGGCACTTTTGACGTCGGGATCCGGATCACCCAAAAAATGGTGTACTATAGCACACGAAAAATTGTCGAAATGGGGTATCGCGCGCTTCGGGGCTATTATTGACCTTGAAAAATGGTCGGAAATGGACGTAAGGGCCAACCGGATGCATAGTCAACGTTCTTGACGGACGTACACAAAAAAATTTGCACTGTTTGACGTCGGCGATCCGGATCACCCAAAAAATGGTGTGCTATAGCACACTAAAAAATGTCGAAATGTGGGTAATGCGCGCTTTGGGGCTATTTTGACCTTGAAACAGGGTCGGAATGGCGTGAGAGCCAACCGGAGCATAGCCAAACTCTTGACGGACGTCCACAAAATTTGGCACTTTTGACGCCGGGATCCGGAATCACCCACAAAAATGTGTGCTATAGCACACGAAAATTTCGTCGAAATGGGTGTATGCGCGCTTCGGGATATTTTGGACCTTTGAAAATGTCGAGAATAAGCCGTGAGTCCAACGATGCATAGCCAACTCTTGAAGGACATTCCACAAAAAGTTTTCTCCCTCTCCTCTTGACGTCGCGGATCCGCGATCACCCACAAAAAATGGTGTGCTATAGCCACGAAAAATCGTCGAAATGGGAGTATGTGCGCTTCGGGCTATTTTTGACCTTGAAAATGGTCGGAATGCGCCGTGAGGGCCACCGGATGGCATATCCAACATCTGACGGACGTCCACAAAAAATATTTGGCACCTTTTGACGCGGAATCCGGCATCACCCAAAAATGGTGGCTATAGCACACGGAAAAATCGTTCGAAAATTGCCGGGATTCGCGCTTTGTTGCTATTTTGACCTTGAAAATGGGTCGGAATGGGCCGTTGTGGTCAATCGGATGGCATTGCCACGTCTTTGCACGGACCGTCCACAAAAAAATTTTGGCACTTTTTGACGTCTCGAGATCCGGAATCACCCAATAAAATGCTGTTTATAGCACACGAAAAATCATCGAAATGGGAGGTATGCCGCTTTTGCGGCATTTTGACCTTGGAAAACCTGGTGTCGTAATGGCCGTGAGGGCCAACCCGGATGCATAGCCAACATCTTGACGGAACGTCCACAAAAATTTTTGGCACTTTATACGTCGAGATCCGGATTACCCAAAAAATGGGTGCTTATAGCACAAGAACAATCATCGAAATCGGGGGTATGTGCGCTTCCGAGTGCAATATGTTGACCTATGAAAATGGGTCGGAATGAACACATTGAGCGGCCAACCGGATGCATATCCAACGTCTTGACGGACGTCCACAAAAAATTTTTTGGCACTTTGACATCGGGATCCCGGATCACCCAAAAAAATGGTGTGCTATAGCACCACGAAAAATCGTCGAAATGGGGTATGCGCCGCTTCGGGGCTATGTACATACCCCCATTTCAACAATTTTCGGTGCTATAAGCACACCAAATTTTTTTGGTGATCGAATTCCGCCGTCAAAAAATAAGAAAATTTTATTGTGACGTCCTTCAAGACTATTGGACTATGCATTCCGTGTTGGCACTCACGGCCAGTCCGACCCATATGAAGGGAAACGAGCCTCAAATCGCTTATACCCCTATTTCGATATTTTCGTGTGGTGTAGCACACTATTTTTTTGTGATCCGGATTCTGGACAAATCAAAAAATGTCAAAATTTTTAGCTGTACGTTCGTAAAGACTTGGATAGCAGCATTTTATTCCCTTCAGCAGCCATGGTCCGACCTATTTTCAACGTCAAACAAGGCCCGAATTGCGCATACCCTCATTTCGATTAATTTTCGTATGCTATAGCACACTATTTTTTCGGTGAATCAGATTTCGACATCAAAAGATTGCCGAAATTTTTTGCGAACGTCCTTCAAGACCTTGGCAACTATTTCCCGATTTATCCCTCACGGCCAGTCCGACCAATTTCAAGTTAACAAACGCAGCCCCAAAGCGCGCACACCCTCCATTTCATCGGGATTTTATATGTGTGATAAAAACACACCTTTTTTTGTGATCCAGATTTGAAATCAAAAATACCAAATTTATTAGTGAACGTGCAATTTAAAACTGTGGCTATGCAGTCAGTTCCCCTTATGGCTAGTCTTATCAATTTTAAAGGTCAAACGAGCCTCGAATAACGCACATACCCTCCATTTTCGACTACATTTTTGTGTGTTATAGCACACCATTTTTTTGGTGATCCGAGATTCTGACGTAAACAAATGTCAAAATGTTTTGGTGGACGTCATCAAGACCTTACCTATGAAGCCAGTTGTCCCTCACGCGCCAGTCCGATCCATTTTACAAGCGTTAAAACAAGCCCCGAAGTGTGCATACCAATCCATGTTCAGTTGATTATGCACACCATTTTTGGTATTCAGATCCTGACGTCCCAAAAAAATTGCCAAAATTTAAGTGTGGACACCGCCAAAGAACTTGTTATGCATTCGGGTTGCCCCTCACGGACTGCAGACCTATTTTCAAATTTGTCCAAACAGCCCGGAAAACGCACATACCCAACCATTTGTGATAGATTTTTGTATGCTATAGCACACTATTTTTATTATCCCAGATTTCGACTAAAACAAATACGACAAAATCTCTTTGTGAGGCACCCACATAACAGAACTTCGGCCTTCATGCTGTCGGTTGGCCATCATCGGCCAGTCCGATCAATTTCAATACAAACGATCCCCACAAAGTGCCGCAGTATACCCCCTATTTCGACGTATTTTCGCTATGGCTATAGGCACACCATTTTTTTGTGATCCGGATTCCGACGTTACAAAAATGCCGAACTTTCTTATTGCAAAGTCCGTCAAAATAACCTCTGCCTTTTGTAAAAGCCGTATGGCCCTCACGGTAAGTCCGATCCATTCCTTACAAGATCCAACACGACGGGCTCGACAGCAGCATACCCCCTATCTTTTAACGATTTTCGTGTGCTATAGCAAACCATTTTTTTGATCCGATTTTGATATCAAAAATGCCAAAAAAAAAATTGCGAACGTCCGTCAAGACCTTGGCGAATGCTGCCGGTCTGTCCCTCCAGCCAGTCAGACCTTTTCAAGGTCTCAAACGAGCCCTGACAGCGCGCGACATACCCCCCATTTTTATGGATTTTTTGTGTAGTAGCACCACCAATTTTGGCGCTGACTCCGGATTTCGACGTCCCAACAAATACCAAAACTATTATTGTGGACGTCCGTCAAGATTTTGGATATCAGTCGATTGAACCTTACCGGTTAGTCCGATCCATTTTCGAAGGTCAAACAAGCCCTGAAGCGCGCATATCCCCCATTTCGATAATTTTCATGTGCCTATAGCAAATCATTTTTTGGTGATTCCGGATTGCGACGGTCAAAAAATGCCAAATATTTTTTGTGGATGTCCGTCAAGGACCTTTAGGCTATGAAGTCAAGGATGGCCATCACATCTATTCTGAACACATTTTTCAGGCTATCAAACGAGCTTCGAAGCGCCATACCCACCCCATTTCGACGATTTTCGTGTGCTAAAGCACACCTTTATTTGGTGATCCAGATGTTCTACTTCAAAAATACCGAAACTTTGTGGACTTGCTTAAGACCTTGGCTATGCTGCCCTGTTGACCCTCACGAAAAGTCCAATCCATTTTAAGTCGAACGAGCTCCGAAGGCGCGATACCCTCCATTTTTTCGATTTGCAGGTGCTATATCCACACCATTTTTTTTGGTGATCGGATTCCGATGCAAAACAATGATCAAAACAAATATTTGCACGTCTGTTCTAGACCTTGGCTATCAGTCGGTTGTCCCTCACGGACAGTCTGGACCCATATCAAAGTCAAAACGAGCCTCAAGTGCGCATATCCCTATTTCGATAGGACATGTGATATTAGCACCCCAAACCAAATTTTTTTTTTTTTGTTTTCGAATCCGGGAAATTTTCCGAACGTTAAAAAAAAAAATTTTTGGGCCAAAAAAATGTTTTGTGGAAGTCCTCAATTACCGGCGGGTATGCAGCTGGTTGGCCCTCACAGCCAGTGCCGACCCATATTCAAGGTCAAACAAGCCCCGAGACGCGCATACCCCTAGTCAACAATTTTTTATGTGCTATAGCACACTTTTTTTGTGATCCGTATTCCAACGCTAAAAAAAATGCCGAAATTGTTGGACATCCATCAAGACCTATCCCTATGCATCCGTATGTCCTCACTGCACGTCGATCCATTTCAAGGTGGAATGAGGCTCAAAAGCGCGGCATAATCCCCATTTGGAACGATTTTTTGTGTGTTATAGCACACCATTCTTTATTGTGCATCTCGATTCCAACGTCAAAAATACCAAAATATTTTGCGGACGTCCGTCAAGACCTTGCATAATCTCGGTTGTACCTCACGGCCAGTCAGACCCATTTTCAAGGTTCAACGAGCCCTAAAGCGGCGCATACCCCCCATTTCGCACGATTTTTGTG
>JAJJBR010000636.1:0-23610 GCA_022817965.1 Solanum lycopersicoides | reverse complement strand
TTGCCGTGTTTCCTTTGGTGTTTTTGACGTGGGTTGGGACATGTAAAGGTTCTTGGGACAACACAAGATGACCTGCTCGTGTTTTCTTGTTGTTGAATCCATAGCTGTTTTTAATTCATGAGAGGAACCTTGTGTTATGGGCGGCTAGCTTGGTTGTCACTTAGCTGATTCTTCGGTCTATTCTGTTCCTTAGAACAGCGAATAAACGCCGCACCAATATTTTATATATAGATCTCGTTATCCACTCATTAATATCACGTTTGATTTTCTTACGATTTCGATGCATGTGTCCGGTCCCTTGCCATTATGGAAGCTTCGCGGGCAGCTGAGAATCTAAAGTTTTTAGACCGCGATTTTCAGTCGCCAGTGCTTATCCCTTTTGATACTTTTGATTTCAAACTTCCCGATCAGCTGAATCAGAGAATTAAAGACTGGTATTCCTCATTTTCGCATCGGCAATTTAAGAGAGACACTTCTATTCCGAGAGACATCATCAAAGATCCAGATGTTCATACTCCCATTTCCAATTTTTTATACATCGTCGTCCCCGCATCGGAAACTCCATATGAGTTGGATTTATGAGCCCGATTCCAAGTCGCCACAGCAATTGTTGATTCAAGTACAAATCTAATTGGCCACAGCTGTATCAGGAGGATTGGATCTATTATCCATCGCCATTCTCCAAACAATTTCACACAACAGGTGATCTAAGGTGTAGGTAGATTTCTAATTTGTGAAGAGGTCTCTCTTGAAAGACAAAGATAGTGGTTTAGAGAGAGAATTTTGCCAATTGGGTAGGGTTGGTTATTTGGTGTGTGGTAGGGGTGGTTTTTGGGTGTACTGGATATGTGTGGATGTAGTGTGTTAGGGGGTAGGGGTTTTGGGCGTTTTTTCTCGAGGGAGTAATTCGTTGGGGTGTGGGTGTAGGTTTTAGGAATTTGAGGTTTACTATGCATTGGTTTAGTGCTTTTAAGTTTGTTTGGGTTTTTAGGTATTAGGGATGTGTTGGTTGGCAGATTTCTAGGTGTTGATCTGGTGGGATAGGGTTACATTGGTTAGGGTTCCCACTGTTAGAATTCAGGTATAGGGTTAGTTTTGTTCTTTAGGTTTTAGGGTTTGGGTGTGTGAAGGATTTTGGCTGGTTGTAAGGGGAGATTCTATCGTTTAGTCGCTAAAGTTAGGGTTTGAGGATTTGGGTTAGGGATTAGAGTTAGCGTTATGGGATAGGGTTAGGTTACGCGATTCCATGTATAGGGATAGGATTAGGTTAGCGTTCAGGTTTCTTTTTTTAGGTGGGAGAGGTATTTTTTGGGGTCTTAAGGATTTTTTTGGTTTAAATAATTTAAATATAGAAGGAGTTTGATTGTTACTAATTTTTGTGGTTTTGGATTTTGGATTTTTTTTTCGCGAATTACCTTTTGGAGGGGTTAGGGGCTGAGACAAGCACCCCGCCGAGGCCCATATATTTCATCTAATAAACAAATACTAAAATACAGATGGGAAGTGAGGGAATAAATCTCCTAACTCCAATTTCCGGTAGATGTGTTTATGCGATATCCCAGGACTTCCGCAAAGGAAGTCAACTCCTCCCCTTACAGGTCGTAAAAGATGAACCAAAACTACACACCTTTAAGGAGAGGATCCTCGTGCAGTACAAAGTAGGTAGGAAGGAACATAAATACTAGGGAGACATCTTTCCTTTTATGCAAGAAAGCCTAATAAACTAACTCCTATTCAAAGTAGCTTATGGAGTATTTAATTTATTAGCTCAATACTTGAAAGATTATTTACAACTATAAAAGGAGGTCAAATAAGTTCTACGCTTATGTCTTCTTGTTCTTCTAAAAATTTTAGTGTGCATACATCAATACGATAATGTTCCTGAATAGTAGGCCTTTGCTTCTTTAAGGTTAGTTGATGGCTGTTGAGATACACCTGAGGAGTGGGCAGTGTTGTGACCTATATTTTGACATGCACTTGGCTACGTGACACATTGGCTATCTCTGAATACATGAAATAACATATTGAAGTTGTGGAACCTGGCCGATCAAGATGTTGCAGGCCTTCCAAGTTAAGTGACTGATACTTTCGCTAGGTTTGAGGGACTGCCTTGCTTTCAGTGACCCATTGCACTACCAACTTAGTTGAGAGTCAAGTTCCAAAAATTATAGTTCTGTATCTAAGCTCAAGTGCCCAAGTTAAACCAACGATGTTGCTGTCTCTTGTGCTATTCTCTCAGCTTTGATTGTTTTGGTTCTTCGGTGCTCCAAGTGGTGTTGTGAAGCCATCACTCCAATTTATGCATGTTTGTCTCCTTCAAGATTCCACTCGAGCCTCGCCTCTCAACCTGCAGGATTGTTCTATGGTGCAACTGCATCAGTGTTCAACTTTTTGAGAGTTGTTCCAACTTGATCTAGCTAGGTTTTATAGCCGCGGGATCTGCACACACATGTGTTACCCTTGATGCAGCACGACGTGCACTTTTTCACTCTGGATTAGATGATCAGTCCACTTTGCAGGCCATTGGAGATGTGGAAATGCACTGTTCAACATTTGAAGTTGTCTTTGTAGACTGCATACTTCACCCTGCTAATGTTGGTTGCTTTACCTCCATACTTGCAGGCACACCTGTTCTTCCACAAATTCCAGCAGATGAATATTGGAGTAGCTTGTAGCAGCAGTTAGTGGGCTGCATTTTTGGACTTTGCTGTCCACCATTGCTGTAGCAGCAGCTGCAGTGAGGAATGGTCAGGCTGTATGCCTGCACTTCCTGCAAAATAACTCCATACCTTGGCTGCAAATTGCCCTGAATTGAATGTGTGTCTATGTTGTCCATACCTGCTCTATCAAGACAACAAAAACAATGTGATGGCTCAATGCCAAAGTTAGTCAATCTTTCATTATTAGGGAGTTTACCCCTAAGGGTTCTCTATAATAAAAAGGAAGATTTAAAAATAATGTTCTTATGCCATATGAAGGAATTGAATTGGTTCTTGACTCTTTTATCTCTGATTTCCTCCCAAGCTGAAGAACAGGTGAAGCTTCCATGATTGTTGAGTTTCCACACTGCCCTGTCTGGACTGTGTTGTTGTGGAGATATCTCTGTTGCCAATATGTTGGAGAACTGGCTGGCTGGTACCTGCCCTATCAGCTTTCTCCAACTCCATTTCCCTTCCTCCCAAAGATCAGCCACTGTAGAGTTGTTGAATCTGTTACCATTGGTGGTGAATTGTGCTAATGGTCCAATGTCAAGACAATTATCCCACCAAAAGGAACAATTTCCAGCTTGAAGTTTCCATTGGATGTTTTGCTACACTTGTTGTCTGTTCATCAGCATGTATTTCCAAGTTAAAGAGTCTCCATTATCCCATTTTTTGCTGAAAGGGTTGGACCTTTGATAGTATTTTGCTCTCAAAAAATCTCCCCACAAGGTTTGTTTGGTTCTAAAAATCCACCATTGTTTGAATTGGAAGGCCTTGCAAATGTCTTTTAGATTCCTCATGCCCACTCCTCCCTCATTATAAGGGAAGCTTAGGTTTTTCCAAGAAGACCAATGGTACCTCTTCCTATCACTTTTCCATCCCCAGAAGAAGTCAGCCATAATCATTTGAATTTATTTAACAATAGTAGCTGGAGGAGTTACTACAGAAAGTAGGTGAATAGGGAGGGCATGTAACACATGTTTTGTAAGAACTGCCTTTCCACCATAGCTAAGTTGTTTGGTTTGCCAACCTGTAATCCTGCCAACAACTTTATTCACAAGATCAGAAAAATAAGTGTTCCTAGGCCTGCCAACAAATAAAGGGCATCCTAGGTAAGTAGTAGGACCCTGCTTTTGTTTGAAGCCTGTCAGCCTTTTAATTCTATCTCTAGTGCCATTGAAAGCACTAGAGTGTAGCATAAAGTGGCTTTTGTCACCATTAATAAGTTGCCCAGAAGTATCCTCATACTCCTTTAAAGTAGCCATTAAGAGCTTTAAAGTTTTGCATCTTCCAGAGGTGAATAGAATTATGTCATCAGCAAAGCTCAAATGGTTCACTTGGGCCCCCCTCATTTCCATGAAAAAACCATGATAATCCGGATGATTGTGTAACCTGTTAAGTGATCTTGATAATACCTCAGCACCTAAAATAAATAGGGCTGGAGAAAGTGGATCACCTTGCTTGAGACCTCTAGTGGAGTGAAAGAAACCATACCTCTTGCCATTGACAATGATTGAGTACCAATTATTGGCCATGATTCTCCACACCATATCTATAAACACCTCATCAAACCCATTTTCCTTAGAACCAAGCAAATATATGCCCAGGAGACCCTATCATATGCTTTTGCCATGTCCAATTTAATAATGACATTGCTTCCAATGTTGGGTGTTTTGATTTGGTGAATGATTTCCTGAGCTAACATGATATTTTCAGAAATACTTCTCCCTTTCACAAATCCGGACTGATTGGGAGAAATTAAAGAAGGGAGGATAGGACTAAGTCTGTTACTTACTAGTTTAGATATAATCTTACTAGTGAAGTTACTCAGGCTTATAGGCCTAAACTCAGTAAGCTTGTTTGGATTTTTCACTTTAGGGAGCAGCACAATACAAGAATGGGAGAAGTATTTAGGAATCATTTGACCACAGAAAAAAGCCTGAACCACTCGCATTAGATCATTCTTGATAATGTGCCAGCACTTCTGGAAGAAGTACCCATTCATACCATCAGGAACAGCTGCAGGGTTAGAATTCATAGAAAATACCACCTCCTTAAGTTTATTCATATCATGTTTATTGGTGAGGTGAGTATTTTGGTCATGACTAATCATTCTTGGAATGCACTCCAAGGTATGTTCATTAATAAGTTTTTCCTCTCCTGTGAAGATAGCCTTGAAATGCTCACAAGCTGCCTGAGCAATGTTGTTCTCACCTTGTATCCAATCCCCATTTTCATTGACAATTTTATGAATAAATAGTTTCATTCTCCTTACCCTTATGACAGAGTGGAAATATTTGGAGTTGGTGTCACCCTCCTTAAACCATTGCAGCTGTGTTTTCTGTTTCAAGATAATGTCCTCCAACTTGAGAAATTTGATATATTGAGCATTTATTTCATGAAGAGCACTGCTGTGAGAGTCACTTTGGTCCAGGATGTAATTTTCTTCAGCTTTTTGCACATGTTCCTCATACATCCTCACTTTTTGGAAAATATCACCAAACTCAATTTTTGACCAAAAACTAAGTGTGGTTGACAATCTTTTCATTTTTTGGTGAAACCTCCACATACCATTGCCTGTCACTTCCTTATCCCAACAAGTTTTTACAGTTTCCATGAATTGAGGATTGTCAACCCAACAATTGAGGAATTTGAAGTACTTGATGTGGTCAGCCTCCATGGAACCATTTCCATGAGAAGAGGACAGTGGTCTGCCCCTGTTGATGGCCAATGAGTTATAGTAGTTTGAGGCATTTTTTCCAACCAAGAATCATTTACCATATCCCTGTCAAGTCTTTTCCAGATTCTATGGTTAATACCCCTCTTATTAGACCAAGTTAATTTATGGCCACTAAAACCAATGTCCAAGAGGCCACAGGCTTCAATGACAGCAATGAAATCCATGCTTTTCCTCATGTTGTATTGCACTCCTTCAAGTTTTTCGTCTACAGAAGTAATGACATTGAAATCACCCATAGTACACCAAGGATTGTCAGCCACTGTGGCTTGTTAAAGCATTTTATCCCAAAGAGGTCTCCTAAGGTGTTCTTTGCATTTAGCATAAACAAAAGTACTAGTAAATTGGTATTGTAATTCATTGTGTTTCATGTCACAAGTGATTTGCTGTTCATCTTCATCAAGAATATAACAGTCAATATCACTACTACAAAAAACCCAAATTTTACCATTACAATTACTAGTAGCATTTTCCATGTTTAACTGAGCCTTAAAGTTTTGAACATGAACACTGTTAGAGAAGGGTTACAAAATTGTGATAACAGATAAATGATGTATTTTCCTGAGCATCTTGAGTCTCTCCAACACTCCCTGAGTGTTGATCCTTCTCACATTCCATATGATTGTACTAATCATTGGGAATGTCTAGAGGCAAAGAGCCTGATGTTAGGTCTGCCAGCAGTGACAGTATTGACATCCTGGTTCTTGAAGTGAAATTTGTCATGTTGGAACCCTCTTAGAGATAATCTTTGACTCTCAGTAACCTATTGAGTCTCCTCCTCAAGAGTCTGATCATTATGTGGACTAAAGGCTTTAATGAGAGCCTTACTAATCTCATCATCATCATCCTGATCCTCTGGAGAGTGATTGTCCCTTTTCAGTTCATCCTCAGAAATCTCAACATCATATTCATCAAACAGTGGTATTGTATTGACTTGACAGATTTACTGTCTCTTATCAGGTGGCTCAGCTGTTGGGGGGGTCTTATGTTGAGTCTGTAGTGGGGGGATATCCAGCCCTTGATTATCCTTGTCCATATTGCATGGCTCCTCCCTCTTTTCCTGATCCTGATCACCTTCATTGGTTTGTAGCTTACTCTGTCTCCTCTTAGCAGCATCCCTTTTTTGTTTGCTAGGCTTGTTTTTGCTCTTGTGAGTGCTTTTTGGAGTACAGTAACCTATATCCCTTTATCTTTATTTTCCTCTTTTTCAGATTGTTTTTCCATATTGTTTTCAGCATCTTGTTCCCTGTTATCTCTGCTCTGAACATGTTGATTGCTCTGTTGTTTTTCCCCTTGTTGATGTCTGCTCTTAGAATTGTCAGAGGCTCTAAGGTCTGGCCTATGGTCAACCAACCCCTCATGCAGAACATGAGGCAAACACCCCCCTTTGGTAACCCCATCCTGCAGGTTAGAGGCTTTCTCCTAACACCCCCCATCCATACCTCCAATAACTTCTTCAGCAAAACCATCATCAACATTAATATAGTTGGGGGAATTGTGAATTGGGAGCATTGAGTCAATACATGTGCTTTTATATTTGTTGGTTGTATGAGATTGTATGCTTGGTTCATTGAAGGTGTTGAGGTTGTTCTTTGAAGTTGTGCCCTTAGCAGTCCCATTTATTGTTTGGCCAGCCTGATCTGCTGCTTTCCTAGTATCCTCTTCCCCTGTTTGATTTATCTCCTGCTGTTCCTGCATTTCAAGGTTAGAAAAGGTGTTTTGAGTTTGAAATTTAGCTATACCTGCTGATTCCTTGTCTTGTTGGTGGCTGCCACTGCTCTTTTTCATTGGTGGTGAGACTGGTCTCCAAACAGCTTTGGAGATGACTTGTTCCTGATTTTTTTGTTGTCTATTTTTTTGTGTCTGCCACTGTTCTTCCTGTACTTCTGCTTGCTGATCCTGTTCCTTTTAATTGGAGGTATTTGTTCCTTGTTGATGGCCTGTAATTTGCTTCCTTGGTTGAGTTTGGTTGTCTTCCTTTCTGAGTTCACCCCTTTGATTGTTGTTCTGCTGATTCTGTGTTTTTGTTGCAGCCTCATTATTACTTTTCTCCTGTTCTTGTGAGTTCTTGTGTCCTCCATGTTCTTTATTCTTTTGTTTAGCTTCCAGTACCTTCCTTTTCTTGAACTCCTCATCCTTTCTCTTGATTGTACAATCTTCATCCATATGGCCTTGATGTTTACAGTACAAGCAGTAGTTTGGAATCCCCTCATATTCTACCTTTAACCATCTTCCTTTATTGGGGTCTGAGTTCTTGAATCCCAGCCAAACATGAGCAGGCCTAGCTTTGGTAAGATCAACCTGGACTTTAACTCTAGTGGTGCTGCCTCTAGTCCTTTGGGAGGTTGGTGAGTCAAGGAATAACACCTTCCCAATAGACTCCAAGATAGTGGTCAGCAACACCTTATTGTAGCAATGCCAAGGCAAACCAGGGATAGCCACCCATATAGGAACAATGGGGGTTTCCTCTTCAGGGGTAAAGTCAGGGGTCCAAGCTTGAATTCTCATTAATTGCCCTTCAATAGTCATCTTTAGCTTAGTCCATACAGTTTGATAGTCAAACTCATTATCCAGATCAATGTACACATGCCTAGAATTAAAATATGTGATTTTCACACTCCAAGTGAGTTGGGTCTGAAGAATGAAGCTTTTTCTTACCAATTCCATCTTAGGCATAGTGTTAGTGAATTTGCCCACAAGAGTATACTTACAAGTTGCAGCCAATTTAACATAGTAATCATCCTCATCTAAAAGAACCATAGGATATCATTGTCTTGTAGTGTGTATAGGATTGTTTAACACAATAGGAATTTCATTCTTAGCTTGATTATATCTCAAACGAGCAGCAAAAGATTGGGTGACAGTATAAGGGGCAGGCTCAGAGTTTTTGTCCTGTTTGGTATTGGTATTATTATTTTGCCCCTGTTGCTGACTGTTAGGTGGTCTAGCATTGCCTTGAGGAACATTGTTTCCCTGTTTAATAATTTTATCAGCTTGGAGATTAGGATCATACCTCTTAAAGTTATTGGAGATTTGTGGGAAGTTGCTTTGGTAACCATTGTTGTCCCTATTGCTGTGCTGTGCTTCAGTTGTTCCTCCTTGCTGACTGCTTTCCATAGCTTTTTCTTTGTAATTTTGTTCCTTTCTTGAATCTCCTTGTTGCAGTACCAGGTTTTGAGGCTGTTGAGATTGAGCTGATTGTTCCTTTTTTTGAGTTTGTGTTTGCTCACGTTCTTCCATTGTGGCTGGCTGGATTGCTATTGCCTGCAAATTACCAGTAATTAAGTTAGGAGTTACGTAGGATGAAGTACCTGCAATGCCAAAGGAGAATTTAGATGATTGAGAATCATGTGAGGAGGTTGCTGCACTCGTTTGCCGCTTGATATTGCTGGTCTCCTGTAACTCTTTCGTGTGTTGCTCCTTGGGATCATTGTTTCCATCTTGCATAATTGTAGCTCCACCTGACTGATATTCACCCATTTCAAAGTTGTGTTATTCGTTTTGAGTTGCTATGGATGTGGTTCCATCAGTTCTGTGTTCTCCCTGTTGATGTTGGATGTTGAATTCATTGTATGGAGTTGGATGATTGTTGTATCTGTTTCCTCCCATTAGATTGTTAGAGAATTCCAGTAGGTGGACGTCCTCATCCTGCAAAATACTTCCATTGTTCGAGTTTCCATGGATTCCGATGATTCAAGATCGATTTTCGCCGGATTTCTCCCCGCCTGCGATTCCACCGTCCATTTCACTCGAATTTGCAGTGAGGTGGACGCCATCGTTGGGAGAACAAACCCCAATGGTTGAAACCTTACAAAATTGACTGGAAGACGATCGAAATTGAGTGTGCAACTCAGGCGACGCACTCGCGATTTCATCCAAAGTCGCCTTTTGATTCTGGTCAAGTGGGACGGTGGGATTCTCCAATTTTTGGTTATGTTGTAGATCATGGTGAGGAGTATCCGTTTCCATTATCCTTTCTCCTCGATTTAACTCAGAAATCCCATGGGACATTATTCTTTGTTCTTTATCGAGCTCTCTTTCTGAAGACACAAAGTTTGTCGCCTTAGTGTTTTGTGAATTCAAGAAATTCTGAGATGTATCTTGGAGCGTGCTAAGCTGGGGTTTGATGCCCTCTTCCTGACGTTCCTGTTGACTTAGGTCCGGCGATTGTTGGACTCCCGCCTGCGGCGCACGCGCCATTGCGGTGGTGCGCGTGTCTGTTTTTTTTTTTAGCCGTTGGAGCTGAATATAGGACTTGTTTGTAGAGCAAATTTTAGAGGGAGATTTTTGTTTTTTAGGTTTTGTTTTTTTAGGTTTTTAGTTTTATGGTTTAGGATTTGAGTATGAATGGTTTAGTGTTTAATGTTTGGATTTTTGTATTTTGGGCTTGGGGTTTAGGGTGTTTTTTAGATTTTAGGGCTTTGTGTTAAGGATTTGAGTTGTAATATTTATGGTTTAAGTTTAATGTTAGGGTTTTATATTTTATGCTTTGGGGGGGTTTAGGGTTTAGGGTTAGAGTTAAGGATAGGGTTAGGGTTAGGACTCGTATCAGGGTTAGTTTTTTTTTTAGGTTTTAGGTTTTGGGGTTTAGTATTTTACGTTTAAAATTTATGGTTTAGTGTTTAATGTTTAGGTTTTGGTATTATAGGCTTGGGGTTTAGGGTTAATGGTTGAGGGTTAGGGTTAGGGTTAATGTTAGGGTTAGGGTTAAGGTTTAGGTTGTTTTTTAGGTTTATGGTTTGGGGTTAAGTATTTGTGTTGTAAGATCTATGGTTTAGTTTTTAAAGTTAGGGCTTTGGTATATTGGGCTTTGGGTTTAGGGTAAAGGGTTTACGGTTAGGTTAGGAATAGGGTTAGGGTTAGGGTTCATGTTAGAGATACAATGAGGGTTAGGGTTTAGTTTTTTTTTTTTGAAGATTTTAGGGTTTAGAGTTTAGGTATTTTGGTTTATAATCTATGGTTTAGTGTTTCATGTTTTGGTTATGATATTTTGGGCTTGGGTTTTGGGTTAATAGTTTAGAGTTAGGGTTAGGGTTAAGGTAGTGTTAAGGTTTGGGTTAGGGTTAGGGTTAGTGTTTAGCTTTTTTTTTAGGTATTAGGGTTTGTGGTTTAAGATTTAAGGTTTAAAATCTATGGTTTAGTGTTTAATGTTTGGGTTTTCATATTTTGGACTTAGAGTTTTTTTTGGGACTTAGGATTTAGGGTTTAGGGTTAGGGTTAGGGTTAAGGTGTATGTTTTTTTAGGTTTTATTATTCCGGGTTTAGCATTTGAGGTTTAAAATCTATGGTCTAGTATTTATTGTTCTGGTTTTTGTATTTTGGGATTAGGGTTTTAGGTTTATGGTTTACGGTTAAGGTTAGGGTTAGGGTTTTGTGTTTTTAAGGTTTTTGGGTTTAGGGTTTAGGATTTGAGGTTTAATATCAATGGTTTAGTATTTAATGTTTGGTTTTGGGTATTTTGCGCTTGGGGTTTAGAATTTATGGTAGGGTTCGGGTTAGGTTAATGTTAGGATCAGGTTTAGGGTTTAGGTTGTTTTTTAGGTTTTAGGGTTTAGGGTTAAGGATTTGTGTTGTAATATCTATCGTTTAGTGTTAATGTTAGGGTTTTGGTATTTTGGATTAAGGGTTTAGAGTTAGGGTTAGGGTTAGGGTTAGGGTTCATGTTAGGGATAGGGTTAGGGTTAAGGCTTAGGTTTCTTTTTTAGGTTTTAGGTTTTGGGTTTTAGGATTTTTGGTTTAAAATCTATAGTTTAGTGTTTAATTTTTTGGTTTTTGTATTTTGGGCTTTGGGTTTTGGGTTAATGGTTTAGGGTTAGGGTTAGAGTTAGGGTTAGGGTTTGGGTTTAGGTTTTTTTAGGTTTTAGGGTTTGTGGTTTAGGATTTTAGGTTTAAAATCTATGGTTTAGTGTTTAATGTTTGGTTTTCGTATTTTAAACTTTGTTTTTTTTTTCTTTACTTTTTTTTACTTAGAGTTCAAGGTTTAAGGTTTAAGCTTAGGGATAGGTTTAGGATTAGGGTTAGGGTGTAGGTTTTTCTTAGGGTTTATGGTTCACAGTTTAGCATTAGAGGTTTAAAATCTATGGTTTTGTATTTAATATTTGGGATTTGGTATTTCGGACTTAGGGTTTCAGATTTATGGTTTAAGGTTTGGGTTTGGGTTAGGGTTATTTTTTATTTTTTTTAGTTTTAGTGTTTGTGGTTTAGGATTTGAGGTTTAAAATCTATGGTTTAGTATTTAATGTTTTGGTTTTCGTAATTTGGACTTAGGTTTTTTTTGGACTTTTTTTTGGACTTAGGGTTTAGGGTTTAGGGTTAGGGTTTAGGGTGTGGGTTAGGGTTAGGGTGTATTTTTTTTTTAGGTTTATGGTTCAGGGTTTAGCATTTGAGGTTAAAAATCTATGGTTTAGTATTTAATGTTTGGGTTTTAGTGTTTTGGGCTTGGGGTTTTGGGTTTATGGTTTATGGGTAGGTTTAGGGTTAAGCTTTGGGTTAGGGTTAAGGTTTTGGTTTTTTAGGTTTTTAGGTTTATGGTTTAGGATTTGAGATTTAATATCAATGGTTTAGTGTTTAATTTTGGGTTTTGGTATTTTGGGCTTGGGGTTTAGGGTGTATTGTAGAGTTAAGGTTAGGGTTAATGTTAGGGTTAGGGTTAGGGTTTAAATTGTTTTTTAGGTTTTAAGGATTGGGGTTAAGGATTTGAGTTGTAATATTTATGGTTTAGTGTTTAATGTTAGGGTTTTATATTTTGTGCTTTGGGAAGGTTTAGTGTTTAGGGTTATAGTTAAGGATAGGGTTTGGGTTAGGACTCGTATTAGGGTTAGTTTTTTTTTTAGGTTTTAGGTTTTGGGGTTTAGTATTTTAGTTTAAAATTTATGGTTTAGTGTTTATGTTTGGGTTTTTGTATTTTAGGCTTGGGGTTTAGGGTTAATGGTTTAGGGTTAGAGTTAGGGTTAGGGTTAGGGTTAGGGTTAATGTTAGGGTTAGGGTTAGGGTTTAGGTTGTTTTTTAGGTATATGGTTTGGGTTATGGATTTGTGTTGTAATATCTATGGTTTAGTTTTTAATTTTAGGGCTTCGGTATTTTGGGCTTTGGGTTTAGGGTTAAGGGTTTAAGGTTAGGGTTAGGGATAGGGTTAGGGTTAGGGTTCATGTTAGGGATACAATTAGGTTTAGGGTTTAGTTTTTTTTGAAGATTTTAGGGTTTAGAGTTTAGGATTTTTGGTTTAAAATCTATGGTTTAGTGTTTAATGTTTTGGTTTTGATATTTTGAACTTGGCGTTTGGGTTAATAGTTTAGGGTTAGGGTTAGGGTTAAGGTAGTGCTAAGGTTTGGATTAAGGTTAGGGTTAGTTTTTAGCTTTTTTTTTTTAGGTTTTAGGGTTTTGGTTTAGGATTTAATGTTTAAAATCTTTGGTTTTGTGTTTAATGTTTGGGTTTTGTGTTTTGGACTTAGAGTTTTTTTTGGGACTTAGGATTTAGGGTTTAGGGTTTAGGGTTAGGGTTAGGGTTAGAGTTAGAGTTAAGGTGTATGTTTTTTTAGGTTTTATTGTTCAGGGTTTAGCATTTGAGGTTTAAAATCTATGGTCTAGTATTTATTGTTCAAGTTTTGGTATTTTGGGCTTAGGGTTTCGGGTTTATGGTTTATGGTTAGGTTAGGTTAGGGTTTTGGGTTTTTTAGGTTTTGGGTTTAGGGTTTAGGATTTGAGGTTTAATATCAATTGTTTAGTGTTTAATGTTTGGTTTTGGTTATTTTGGGCTTGGGGTTTAGGGTTTATGGTAGGGTTAGGGTTAGGGTTAATGTTACGATCAGGTTTAGGGTTTAGGTTATTTTTTAGGTTTTAGGGTTTAGGGTTAAGGATTTGTGTTGTAATATCTATCGTTTAGTGTTAATGTTAGGGTTTTGGTATTTTGGGTTAAGGGTTTACAATTAGGGTTATGGATAGGGTTAGGGTTACGGTTCATGTTAGGTATATGTTACGACCGAAATCTAGACCCCAGACGAGACCGGCGTCGTTGACCTCTCAGAGGTCGCAGACAAGCCTACTTACGTCATTCTTACTTCATCTAGGTTAATTTTAGCGGAAAATTTGAAACTTTTTGTTTCTTAACATACTTGTTAAACATTCTTATCATTTCATAATTGTTCATTAAGAGATAAGCAACTGAAATAAATAGTTCAATAAGTAATAGGTGTATAATTGCCAAAATGGCACCAATACAAAGTCTGAATAAAAACAGGAAAGAAACGCTAGTGGAACATGCTCCACTAGCTCAACTCTAAAACTAAGCTAGAATATAAAACAGTAGCATTCTCGAAAGCATGAGGACCTACCAACTACGGATGAATGCTGGACGTCCGGATAACTGCAACAATGATCCTGTAGCTCTATCGTCCACCTGTGCCTATACCTAAATTAGTATAGTTGTATAAGGTTAGTACACACTTGTACTAAGTATGGGTATATGCAAGCACACACCAAGGACATGCATGAGAAATAATAGCTCTTCCCTAACAACATGATTATGGGAAGTCAAGTCAGTGGACTTGCCAAATTTGGATTAGGAAAGTCAGTGAGCTTTCCAAATTTGGATTAGGAAAGTCAATGAGCTTTCCAAAATTGAATTAGGAAACTCATGTCATGAGAGTAACATGTATCATGATAATTATCATATTACACACATCACATAACATCTTACATATAGCACATATCATAGCACATAACATAGAACACATAGCTTCTTTCATATCATTCATTCATATGCCATGAGACCTTGGAAACATGGACTTGGCATTAAGACTTTCCAAAAATGAGGGCTCAACATATGGGACCTCAACTAGGGAGTCTTCATTAGCAAACACAGAGTCTGCTTCATTCATTCATACGTACTTAATTTCATTTCATTCATAGGCCAGTGTGAAAACCAGCTATACCTAGGGTGTAGTTTAAGACTTTCATCGGGTTTATTGTGCAATGATCAAGAATAACCTAATGTCATTACCTGAGTCTAGCTCACCTCTTGATTATCCTATCCTAACACCTTTGGTATCATTCATTTCATTATGTGCTTCATTTGAGGCTGGCCTCATTCATTCATTGGGAACTTTAACTTTAACCGACATAGATTATGTGAGCATCATGAAATACAGTGTCTCCCCCACACCGAAAAGAGGTGGAATCACCGGCCAAGTTGACCCAAAAACATGCTAGCGTACATGGGAATTTAACCCCGCCAGATCCCTATATTGGCAGTATAGGTTCGAAGACTAGGAGATATAAGGAGACCCATACCCAGCAAGCCGTACAGTATCATCTCATGAGAGTTACGTGAACCTCCGCCCTTCCCGAAATAAGGCATCACCGCTCATAGCTAGCCTATCGGTGCTCAGTATAAAGTTCCATTTCATTCATCTCATACTCATGGAAACTGGCTTCTAGTATGAGGACATCATAGCTCATTAGATGATTTCTCATCTCATCATTAGTATTAAGTGTGTTAATCTGAATACTTTCATTAGAGTGTTTATAGAGACTGGTCTCTTCATTATCTTACACTCTCATAGGTGAGTACGTTTTGGTAACACATACTTAGGCTCATTTGAGATTGCTCTCATCATTAGCATTAGCCTCATATCATGTTGTCACCACATCCATTGTCATTAGCACATTTACTCTTCATATTTACTCACCTCATTTTACGTGAATGTTCATTTCATCATATGCCAATATACTTGGCCGTTGGGGTGATTCATACCCTTACTTAGCCCTTCTAGGGTTTCATCATTTCATTGTTCATTTCATCATCCAATACATACATCTTAGGTGCACTTCCTTTTAAACGTATACTAGACTTATGAGTCTATACACACAAGACATGAGGCTTCATTCATAATTCGTTAAGTGATTCATACATTCCTAATATTATATAGTACAAGACTTATGTATCTTGTATATATGCCAAGATCTTGATTTCTATCTAAGTAGGTGGCATTATTCTTGGATATTTTATTCACGTATGACTTATGTGTCAATACGGGAGTTTGGGCAAGGAATCCCAATTTTGAATCACGTGGATATCATTTACATTTTTCATTGATTCTATTTTTAATATTCATAACATTATAACTCTAGATTAAATCCCAATATTATTATCGTATCATTAATTTTCTACTTAGTTTTTCTCTTAAGTTGGTCGAAGGGTTGTGGGTTCGAACCCCCGCAACCTCTTTTTATTTTTCATTAATATTTCATTGCCCAATTTCGCCTAAACCAAGAGGTTGTGGGATCAAACCCCCATAGCCTCTTTTATTTTTGTTATTTAATTCGCTGGGCTAGGGAGGTTGTGGGTTCGAACCCCCACAACCTCCTTAATTTAATTTAATTTCGCTAGAGGCTGTGAGGTGGTGTGTTTGAACCCCCACAGCCTCCTATATTTTTTTATTTAATTTTTGATAGGCTAAGTATATTTGGTAGTGAGGTTGAACCCCCACATTTTCTTTTTCCCTTCTCGCGAAACCAGTAGCCAGGTTCGATTCCCCTTAACCCCCCTTCACGTTTTTAGCCTTCTTAACATGTGAGGTCTTGGGTTCAATTCCCATTGACCTCACTTGTTTTATTTTCACTTTAAAAAACCCAGATTTTAACCTCCTTGTTGACCGAAACTATAGTACACAAATCTGGAAATTCATTCATAGTTTATTTTTTTGCTTCCTTTAATCAACTTTTCATGTTAGTTTCTTAGGGCATTTCACCAAGCACTTAGTATGTAGTTTAGGGGTTACATTAGTTAATCGTTTTCATTCAAAATTTGTAACTTCACACACCTTATGAACATCACATTATGCACAACTTTAACACATAGAATACAAGAAGAAAAACATGTCTTACACGTCTCCAAACAGTGGCTAAAACTCACTGCCAACGTACACACACACACATATTCTTCGATTACACATAGGTTATCATTTTCGTGATTTCACGCACATAAACATATTCACATTCAACATAAAAACATCACACATACCTAAATCTACCAGCAAACCAACCCAACCTACGAATCATTGGGATCTAGTGACAAGGACATGCAACGGGAAAACAACCCTAGTTTCGGAGTGAATATCTTGAATCGTAAGGGGTCTCTTGGGAAAGGGACCAAGAGAGAAGAAACACATACCTTAATTTGCTTGTTCAAACGTGAATTTGCTGGCCAAAACCCTCTCCAAAATCAGTCCAAGCCTCCTCAACGTACACACCACTCGACGAACAACCTCTCTTGGCCTTGACGTTTTTGGTTACTTTGTTTTTCTCAAATTTTCGTGTGAGTTCTTCAAATGTGAAGAACTCTTGATGTATTTTCAGTTCTTTGTTGTTTTTGGCAGAAACTAATCGTGAGAGAGAGTGATGAAACGTGAGAGAGACAGATTGTGAGAGAGTAGACAAATAATAGGAGTTTTAGTTTGGGAATTAGTCAAACTAGGACTCCTTATTAATTTTAAATAAAAACCTAATTTAATTATCTTAGGGAAAGGACCATTATGCCCTTGAAAAAATCAGATTTTTAATCAACAATTAAATTCTTAATTTGATGCTTCTAGTGGGGCTCGAACCAGAGTGACATCCTATTTGCGAAAATGGGTCACTTCGGGTCGCCCCAACCCGAATTGCTCTTTTTAATTAAATTAATTAAATAATTAATTAATTCCTCAGGGTAATTACAATATTACCCTTGGCCTGGAAAAGACCATTTTACCCCTGGACCCTCAAAACTTAAAATTTCTTCTTTTTAAGTCCGGCAAAGACTCTTTCGATTAAATCTTTGTTTTCGAGAGCCTTACATGGTTGGTTCCAACCTTTACAAGATCAATTAACTCCCCATGTTAGTTGGCTTGGTCGTAGTAAGGGTTCTGAGGTCTGGTTCTACTCGTATCAATCCGTGTGAACCATGGTCTAATCGCAAACATTCTTGACACCTTAAGTATTTATCTTATTCATTTTTAGGGTTGTTACATTATCCCCCCCTTAGGAAAATTCATCCCCGAATGACACTGCCACTACATATCGTAATGCCAGTCATATCATAACAAAATCACTGTGCACAATCAAGCAATAGCAATAAAATACGAAGAGATATGGAAACATAGACTTAAGAGTAGGAAGTCTAACCTCAAGAGCTGAAAAAATGAGGATAGCGGGATCTCATGTCGGCCTCAGCCTCCCACGTCGCACCATCAACAAGATGATTTCTCCACAACACTTTCACTGTGGAAATCTCCTTGTTCCTCAGCTGCTTGACCTGTCTGTCTAAGATATCAACAGGTATCTCCTCATAAGACAAGTCTTCACCAACCCCCAAACCTTCAACAGGTAGGATTGATGCTGGATCACCTAGGCACTTCTTCAACATAGAGACATGAAAGACTGGATGAACAGAAGTTAGCTCCGCAGGCATTGTTAACTCATAGGCCACCTCACCCACACACTGTAGGATATCATATGGCCCAACCTACCTCGGACTCAGCTTCCCTTTTCTACCAAATCTCATCACCCCTTTCATAGGTGATATCTTCAAGTAAACCTGGTCACCAAAATCAAACTCTAGGAGCCGCTTTCTGTTATCTGCATATGACTTCTGCCGACTGTAAGCAGTAGCCAACCTGTCCCTAATCACTCTAACCTTCTCTAAGGCCTCATGAATGATCTCTGGACCCAAAATTGATGACTCTCCAACCTCGAACCACCCAACTGGAGATCTACACCTCCTACCATACAGTGCCTCAAACGGTGTCATCCCAATGCTGGAGTGATAGCTATTATTATACGAGAACTCTATCAAAGCAGATGGTCATCCCAGTTACCTTTGAAGTCAATCACACACGCTCTCAACATGTCCTCCAATGTCTGAATGGTGCGCTCCGCCTGCCCATCTGTCTGAGGATGAAAGGCAGTGTTAAGCTTTACCTGCGTGCCCAAGCTCTTCTAGAAAGATCTCCAAAATGTGAAGTAAACTGCGCTCTTCTATCTGAAATGATAGACAAAGGAATCCCATGCCATCTCACAATCTCATCAATGTAGAGTCTCGCATAATCCTCGGCTCTATAAGTAGACTTCAGAGGGAGAAAATGGGCAGACTTAGTCAACCTGTCCACAATAACCCATATGGAGTCATGCTGCTCCTAGTCCTCAGAAGACCAACCACGAAGTCCATATTAATGGCCTCCCACTTCCAAGTCGGAACCTCAATAATCTGAGTCAGACCGCCAGGCTTAAGATGCTCTGCCTTAACCTGCTGACAATTAGGAAACTTGGCCACATATTCTGCAATGTCCTTCTTAATGCCATCCCACCAAATAAATCTCCTTAAGATCATGATACATCTTGGTGGAACCTTGATGTATGGAATATCTGGAACCATGGCCCTCTGCAACAATCCTGGTCCGCAAATCATCCACATCTGGTACACACAGCCTGTCCTGATACCTAAGTGTACCATCACCTCCCAAAGCGAAAGACTCATTCATCTTTATCAGCACTGAGTCCTTCAGCTCCATCAACACAGGATATAGATGCTGACCCTGCTTGACTTCAACTACCAAGGATGATTCAGAAGTAGGATGAACTGAAACATCCCCACTAGTAGAGTCAACCAATCGCACACCCAGTCTGGCCAGTCTCTGTACATCTTTCACCAGCTCCTTCTTCTCATCCTCAACGTGGGTTGTACTTCCCATGCTCATCCTGCTCAAAGCGTCAGCTACAACATTAGCTTACCTGGATGGTAGTGAACATTCATGTCATAATCCTTCAACAGCTCCAACCATCTCCGCTGATGTAGATTCAACTCCCTCTATGTGAACATGTACTTCAGACTCTTGTGGTCTGTGAATACATCCACATGCACTCCATACAAGTAGTGCCTCCACAGCTTCAGTGCAAACACCACAGCTTCCTACTCAGGTCATGAGTGGGATAATTCTTCTCATGAACCTTGAGCTGTCTTGACGCATAGGCTATCACCTTTCCAACCTGCATAAGAACACAACCCAAACCAACCCTAGATGCATCACAGTAAACAGTGTAATTCTCACCACACTTAGGCAAAGTAAGCACCGGGGCTGAAGTGAGATTGTCCTTGAGCTCGTGCAAACTCCTCTCACAAGTCTCCGTCCACTCAAACTTGGCTTTCTTCTTAGTCAAAGCTGTCAATGGGGCAGCAATGGAAGAAAAGCCCTTAACAAACCTGCGGTAGTAACCAGCCAGTACCAAAAAGCTACAGATGTCAGTGGGAGTAAGAGGCTTTGGCCAGTTCTTCACAGCCTCAGTCTTCCTGGGATCCACCTCCACGCCCTGATCGGACACAACATGATCCACGAAGATCACTGATCTCAGCCAGAATTTACATTTGCTGAATTTGGCATACAACTGATGTTGTCTAAGTACCTGCAAGGTTAGTCTCAAATGTTGTTCATGCTCTTCCTTGGTCTTAGAGTAGATGAGAATGTCATCAATGAATACTATGACGAAAGAGTCAAGGTATTCACGGAAGACTCTGTTCATGAGATCCATAAATGCAGCAGGTGCATTCGTGAGACCAAATGACATGACTAAAAACTCATAGTGACCATAAGGGTACGAAAGGCTGTCTTTGGGATATCTCCATCCCTAACCCTAAGCTGATGATACCCTGAACGAAGATCAATCTTAGAGAAGAAACTAGACCCTTGGAGCTGATCGAACAAATCATCTATTCTGGAAGTGGATACTTATTCTTTATAGTGACTTTGTTGAGCTGCCGATAATCGATACACATTCTAAGGGTTCCATCTTTCTTTTTCACAAACAACATTGGAGCTCCCCAAGGGGATATGCTCGGCTGAATGAAACCCTTGTCAGTGAGATCTTTTAACTGCAGCTTCAACTCTTTGAGTTCAGCTGGAGCCATTCTGTAAGGAGGAATTGAAATTGGTTTAGTATCGGGTTCTAAGTCGATACCAAAATCAATCTCTCGAGGGGGAGGGACTCCAGGCAAATCATCAGGAAATACATCTAGGAACTCATTCACTACAGGCACTGAGTCTATGGAAGGAATGTCATGATCTAATCATTAACACTCACAAGATGACACAATAACCCCTTGGACATCATTTTATTGGCCTTAAGGTTCGAAATCAAGAGGTTAGGACGACTCGAGTTGTACCCCTCCCAGACTAGCTCCTCTTCATTAGGGAAACGAAATCTCACCACTCTACTACGACAGTCCAAGCAAGCATAACAACTGTGAAGCCAGTCCATGCCAAGAATAACATCAAAATCATGCATGGGTAACTCAACCAAGTCTGCACACATAGTCTTACCACTTATCACTATTGGGCAACCTTGTATACTCTATCAGTTCTTACATTTTCTCCTAAAGGTGTACTAACCACTATAGGATCATGCAGAACTTCAGGCAATATCTCAAAAGTGAGAGCAAGCAAAGGAGTTACAAAGGAAAGCGTAGACCCTGGATCAAGTAAAGCATAAACAGAAGTTGAGAATACTTGCAGCATACCTGTGACCACATCAGCGGACTTCTCCTGCTCCTCCCTGCCCTTCAGGGCATAGAACCTGTTCCTCTTAGGAGGCTCGGCTGCTGCTGCACCCTGTGGATTAGGCCTAGGCTGAGCATTACCTCCAGCCTGACCTCTGTTCTGTGGGCAGTCTCTAACCATGTGCCCACTCTTACCGCAACGAAGCAGGCATTAGTGCCCTGTCTGCACTCTCCACTGTGAGCTCGGCCACACTTAGCACAATTCTTTTTAGGACGCTGCATCTCACCTCCATTGCCCCTTGGGCTCAGGTCTGCCTCCTCTAGGTGTTGTACTCCTCTGAAATTAGAGTTCCCAGAACTCTGTTGCCCCTTCTTGAACCTGGGCTGCTCACGGACGCCAAAATTGTTTCTGTGGCCTCCATGGCTGGGACCTGCCTGATCTTGAGGCTTAGGCCTCCTAGCATCACGAATACCCCTCTTTTTACGGCTGTCCTCTACCTGCTGGACATGCACCATCAACCTGGAGAGGTCCATATTATCATGGAGCATCGCAGACCGACACTCCTCCTCCAGATCTCCATTGATTCCTGTGAGGAACCTGCTCATCTCATCCCTGCTGTTAGACACAAGGGAAGTAGCATACCTGGATAATTTAACAAACTTCAGTACTCACCTTACCTTGCTATTAGATACTAAGGAAAGTAGCATACCTGGATAGCTTAACAAACTTCAGGGAATACTCCCTGACTGTCATAGATCCCTGCTTAAGGTTGATGAACTCCTCAACCTTGGCCTCCTCATTTCTCTGGGAAGAATCTCTCCAGAAAGGCTGTCTTAAACAGCTCCCAAGTGACTGGAACTCCGCCCAAAGCTCGGCTATCCTGACATCTTGCACCAAGTCTGTGCAACATCCTTGAGCTGATAGGAAGCCAGCTCAGCCTTCTCAGTATCTGTGGCCCCCATAGCCACCAGAATCTTATGCACCTCATCCACAAACTCCTGGGGGTCCTCTGAAGTCTTAGACCCTGTGAAAATAGGAGGATTCATCCTCGTGAAGTCTCTCAGCCTGTCAGCCATGCTACGAACCGGTGGGTTCTCCCTCTGAACATCTGCCGGTTGACCTGGGTCATAGCCTGGGCCTGCATAGTAATGGCGTGCCATCTGGCCAGAGATGCCCTCACCTCAGCATCAGTCAACCCAGCTGGGTTAACTGGCATAGCCACTCCATTCAGCTGGAGCCTGGGGTGGAACCTGATTGTTCCCAGCAGCTGCACCTCCTCTCCTCTGACCAATAGTCCTCCTAGTATTCATTCTCTGAAAACAACAAAGATTGATGTTAGACACGCTCATAACACCAAGAAATTAAACTTTAGGAGAAGCACGATAAGATCAGAAAAAGGGAAGTTTTCCTACGCATCATGCAGTCTCTAATCCAGGATAGTGGTGCACTTCACTACCATGACTTAGAAACTACTCAATGTGGTTGATGTGAATCATTATTATCGGAATTTAACCTAGTGCTCTGATACCAACTTTGTCACGACCGGAATCTAGACCCCAGACGAGACCGGCGTCGTTGACCTCTCAGAGGTCGCAAACAAGCCTACTTACGTCATTCTTACTTCATCTAGGTTAATTTTAGCGGAAATCTTTGTTATATTGTTTCTACCATCACATCTATCCTTCTAACCATTAGAGTCTATTACTTGCAACTGTACCAGAGAATAGTTCAATAAGTAATAGGATGGTTCCCAAGAGATGACCCAGGTGACAATTACTAAATAACACCGAGGAAGAAAACGGCGTAGTGGAACGATGGCTCTCTAGCTCATACTCCTAAAACTAAGGTAGATATTATAATATCAGTATGCTCCATTCTCAGAACAGCAATAATGAGGATGGGCTCTCTCCAATCTCCGAGCCACCCATTCGAATGTTGGACGTCCGGATAACTTCAACATATGATCCTGTAAAGCTACTGTATCGGTCAACCTGTTCATATGCACCTAACTCGTCTATAGGTATAGTGTGTAATAGGTTTGGTTCCACTAATAGCATTACTCCTTATCATGGTATATATGCAGCACAACCACAAGGACATGCCATGAGAAGAAAATAGCTGCTTCGCCTATACAACTACTGATTCATGCGGTGAGTCAGTCAGGCGACTCTGACCAAAATTTGGATTCGAAAGTCCGTGAGCTATCAAGAATTTGGACATTAGTGACGTCATGAGCTTTCAAAGAATTGAATTCGGAAATGTCATGCTACTGCCCGTATATTGTACGAACATGTGATCATCATGAGTTTATCATATCTACAACGAACGCATGAACAATCTTACATATAGCACATATCATAGCACATAACACTAAACACATAGCTTCTTTTCACCTAGATTCCATTCATTTATGCCATGCGACCTTGGAATTCGGTGGCTCGCGATTCGAGATTTCCAAAATGAGTGTTTCTCAACATATGGGACCTAAGGAGTCATTCATTTAGCAAGAACGATGATGTGTCTTTCTATCTCATTGTGACGTACTTATATTCATATTATTCATCTCAAGCCATGTGAAACGGAACCACTATCCCGCTAGGGTGCAGTTTAAGACTTTCATCAGGTTTTGCTGTAGCTAATCAAGAAA